>JADRCH010000273.1:264438-459553 GCA_019843965.1 Rhynchomys soricoides | reverse complement strand
ACACACACACAAAGTACTTGGCTATAAATTTAGTTATTGGTATACAAACGAAAATTTGGTCAATGTGAAAATTCCTATTAATTGAACACTTCATTGGCAACTTTAACTCTAAAATCAGAGATAATATTTAAATAAAATAGAAAAATCCATAATTAAGTATTGTTAAATTGGTTAACTAAGAGACAGATTTAAATGGTCTGATAAAATATAACCTCTGCTCACACATAATACAAAGATAATACTGTAGGTACGCTTGTTCACTTTCTTATACTTGAATTCTGCAAACCATGACATGCTGTTTTCTGTAAGTCAAGTGGTAATACACTTGTGTTATGAACGTGTTAGCATGCATGATGCTAACCTCAAATCCCATTGTAGCTGGAACAGTCATTCTCTAAAGCAGGAGATTATGAAGAAAACAATGTGTGGCCTTTATGATTTTTAAGTATAAGTTGCAAGCATATTTCTTTTCTGCTGCAAATAAAGTAACTACACACTTTTATACTTGATAGAGAACAGTACAGAACTTTTCCTATTATCCCTGAAACTGTTCTAAATAGAGGGAAAAATTGAATTTTACTGAAGAGGGTTTTCCTACAGTTAGTGTATTTCTGAAATATTTATGCATGTTACATTCTTGTGTAAGATAATTACAATCTTTCCTCTCCAGGATTTAAATTGGCAAATATTCTTTCTCTGTTGCTATCCCCCAAAAGGCATTAGGCTATGGAACTAATGCTCAATTATCAACAGGATTGTGACGTTCACATCTTCATTTCAAACAGAAAAAAAAAAAAGATAATTTTCATTCTTTTCAAAGTTAATAGAGCAGTCTTCCATTTCTCCTTTTTTATTCTGTCTCTAATCAAGAGAAAATTGGCAATATGATATACCAATTATTTGTGGCAAAATGCCACAGTTTCTCTGTATCCCCCTCCTCCTTCTCTTTCTTTCTTCCCTCTCATTATATTACAGACAGTCATTTAGAAACTACTTACTCATTATTTCAAGTTAGAAAATGAGCATCAGTTCCTTTTGTTATGTAAGTTATAATGCAAAGCTCTTCTAGATTAAATAATTATCAGGTAATAGAGAAAAATTGGTCAAAATGTAACTAATGGTTTTCCATTTTCAAATTTCCTTTCTCTGTCCAGGAGAATTACCAGCACTGAAAACCCAAGTACAGTGTGTGTCTAGGTCTGATTCCTGAAGTAGACTTTGTGACGATGTCTGGTATTTACTGGATTTGTGTTACCCAGGTGATCTCTGTACATGTGCACTGGATGCCTAGGACTGTTACCTTTGCAGCTGAGGGACAGTCAGTTGGGTGAACAATTGTGCTAAATAAGTAATAATAAATTTGTCAAAATTCTATAGCATGACAAAAGGGAATGTGCTGATGGAATTACCTATACTAGTCTTTGATTAACAAATCTGATGGCAATTTCCTATCACTACCACTGTTAAAGGCAATAAGAAGTGATTTTTATTTTTATTGTTAAGGTATTGTGTTTTTCTCAATTTCCAATAGGATTATCATTTACAGATTGGTACATGATCAAACAGTAAAATGGTTGAGTATTTGAGAATTTGGGGGGACCACATAAAAGTACCTTTTCTGAAGGGAACTTATACTTTTACTCTGGTAATGATGAATCCTCATGGCAATAAACAGCAAAAACAGGAGGATGAAGTAATCCTCTTGGGCTCAACTGGGGAGAGCGATCTAAAATACTGAAAAAGAAAAAAAACAACCCTCTTAGAATTTAACACCTTCCTTCTACTAAAGGCATTTAGTGTTCCATAATTCATGATATGTGTCCTCATTCACCAACTGCTAACATAACCACTCATTTAATAAAGCTTTCATGTCCTTTACTTAGACAGAAATAAATTAGGATGGATTCAGTAGGAATGGGGGAGAAGAGGCTGGATTCAAAACCTATCTGGACAATGCAGTTGACAGGAAATGACCAGGAAAGACAGTGAAGCTTGAGGATAAAATTCAACTCTCAAGAAAATGCAATTAGATGGGTGATGGCTTACATCATCAAAACTAAAGTGGGACACAGAGTACCAGAGCAGGCTTTGGATGAAATTACTCCAATTTAGATTCAGCTATCAAAAAAATAAAGCCTGCAGTTAATATTTGCTGTAGAAGGGGTATCACTTTCTTCAGTGGTGTGACCACTGACAAGCAGCACCTGCTCCAGCAAATCTCTTCTCATCCACAGTAAGTCAAGAAGTAACTCAATGGGTCACACACAAAAGAAGAAATGAAAGTAAGAGGGACTTAACAGGAAGAAAGGTTTTCACTGAAGGAGGGGATGACAGTTTATTTAGGGAAAATGACTAAAAATCATCAGATAAATGCATTAAACTGCCAGTAATAGTAAAACACAAGAACATATAAAACAAAGCATTAGATTAGAAAATCAGAATATAAGAAGAGGGGGTTGACAGCTCCTTAGTAGACAAACAGAAAAAAGAGGTCCTAGGTAGAAAAATATACTTTCACTTAAAAGTTAAGATAACAGATTTATGGTTTCTTCTCTAGGACAATGGCTGTGTTTGCTTTTATCCAAGGAAAGCTGGAAGGGACACACTGCCTGTTCTGTGGGACGTCCAGATCACTCTCAATTGAAACCAATCAACTTTCCTATAGTGTCCAAATGAGTACAAGCTAGTCAGGTTGGAGGAAGAAAGGAGATCCATCCTATCCCTCAAACACGTAAGAAACCAGAATCTAGCCAAGCTTAGATACAGCTGAGTTCCCTTTCCCACAGAGGGAACCTGTTCTTTGTACATCCTGCTGTGTGATGTGATGTGCTTCGGCTTTCAGTAATATTTGACTGGATGCTGTAGCTTGTGCCTTTCGTGTCTTTCATTTCTTTGAATTGGAGAAGAAAAAAGATCTGAACACCTTCCTGCAGTCCTAGACAACATGCATCCTAACAACATAAACAGGATCAAGATGATTTTATATTGTGCAATAAATTATGTCCCCTTTTGATTTAAAATGATGCCTTACTACTAGACCCATTATGTATGATTATGGATGATCAGATGTTCATCCATTCCTATGATAAATTTGAAGGATCAAATAAAGGTCGTTACATAAAATATATTTAAAAGTAAGAAGTTATTAACAGCCTTCAGATGCCTTATCTGAAGCCCAGTCATTTCATCCCGACTACTTCAAACTGCAACATAAACTAACAGGAATATCAATGGAAAATAACTAAATGGGTTCCATTTTACATGTAGGTTGAATTCTATGATCATGGAAAAACCATCAAGTTTCTTTCATAGATAAGCACTGCCTGTTCAGTCCTCTGCCTCATCAGGTATGGCCATCTCAAAGGTAAAGGGCAGTTATACGCTGCAAGGAGTCTGACAGATGAAACATTTCAGTCCTATCCCTTTGTTCCAATCAGGATAATCCGTTCTTTCAACTGGTTAACCATTCAATTCTGTCCTGAGGGGGTGGGGGATATTACAGGTTATTGAAAATTTTTACCAATTTACTATAGATCTGATAGCATTTTCAAAATTTCTATTAAAAAATCAATTTATTAATTCTGTATCTCCGTATTGGGCCTAACTTTACTTAAGCAGTGAAACAATACTTGATCATTTATTCACATCTATAGGATGTGGCAAAGTAAAGCATATAATTTAAAATAGCACATACATTAAATCTAGAATATAGCAAATATTTATCAGAACTCGGTAAAAAAAATAAATTTTCCAAAATATGTGTAAATAATAACACATTTTCCAAAATCACTATTTTTTAATCCTTTTGTACGCTGTAGCTCCTCTATCTTTTAGAAAGGAGTACTTGGATGGTCAGAATACCTAAGAACCTATTTATTAGATACTCTTACAAGGTTGCCACGGTGACTCTTTTTGTTCCTAACAAATGTTAATGATATTGACATTCATTTAGATGACTTTCCTTTTCTTGGTGCTATCTTCTTCCTTAGGCAATTTACTGTGTCGTCTCACAGCTTGAAAGAGGAACCTGGTTCTAAAGCTTAAAGTGGTTTATTGATCTCCAAAGATGAAGTAATTCACTGTCCAGTGCAATTCAACCCCATAAAGAAATTCCAACAAAATTATCAACTATGCTTTTCACCTGAAATTATCTGACATAGCTTTTGTTTATTATTCTTGCAAAATTTATTCAGGTCAAAGTCCAATTCTTAAAACCCATTTTGGATCCTCTCAGCACACAAATCTCTTTAAAGATTCTTAGGATATGTTCATTTGTACAACACCAGTCGTGAATGCTAATTGTCCTAAATGATGCTATATAAGTCCAATTCACTTCTTTCATTGTATCACCTGCCATGTGACCAACGTCAGGACTGAAAAATTTGCATATTAAGTATATTTTTAAAGATTACACCCCAAGACTGTGAAGAGAAGCACTTTTGGGACTCCCTAACTATGGAATCAAACAGACGGTGACCAAAACAATGAAGGGAATCATGCATATTCTAAATCACCGAGGGAACTGTGTTACAATTTTGTTTCATGAACATGAAGATGAATATTTATTGTCAAGGTTGGCAGCTCTTGAATGAATCAGTACATACATTTATTAACTCTATTTGGAGGAGATTATCCAGAAAGACATGATTAATTGTGATCTCAGGCTCCCACGAATACTAAAAATATTTTCCCACATATAATTGTGTACAGAGATAGTTTTGTGCTTTAGAGATTAATAAAAAATACCCTTTTGAGGAGCTACTACCTGCCAGTAGCCAGCACAAGAAGCTTACACACATTGCACATTTTGGTTTTATACAAATGCTTTCCTCAAACTCCTAGAGTATAATATTCAAGAAAATATTTAATAAAGCTGTGGAGATAGGTAAGGTGCTTGCCTTGCAAACATGAAAGTCTGAGTTGAATCCTCTAGAACTCAAGTTGGAAAGCCAAGTAGACAGGTGATCTCTGGAGCTCACTGGCTGGCCAGCCTACCCTATTTGACAAATAGGAGGAGAATGAGAAATCCTGACTCAAAAAATAAAGTGAAGCACACAAGATGACTTTCTGTCCACTACATGCACATTTAAATACATACCATCACACATACAGCGTACCCACCCACCTATACATACAAATAGAAAATGTCTATTATATAAAAATTTTGTCTTAATATTAATCATATGGTAAATAGCAGGTGCTTTTTATTTTCTCTATTTTACTGATAAATTGACAAAGATAGCTGGAATACGGTTTCAGAGAATTTTACTATGTTCTTAATTGTGCTGTTTATTGAAAATCACTATGGAATTGTATTCTTTAAGAAGCTTGATATTAGCTTATCTAGCTCATTCATTGACTGATTTAGAAATAGCACCTATATGAAATTAGGGCCAAAGTGTAGTTATGCTAAGTCTTTAACTTTGCAAAAGAGAAAATTTGTGCACACCAAGGTATGGTACATGTGTAAATATGCAAAAATAAAAGGCCAAATATTGGTGAAAGGAATAGCTTGGAACCTAACACTTTCATTCCTTTTTAAAAACTAAGTAATTAATTACTACCTGCCGTGTGTGTGTGTGTGTGTGTGTGTGTGTGTGCATGTTTGTGTATGTGTGTGTAGGCCACAGTATAGGTTTCAGGGATCAAACTCAGGTCATCAGGTGCCTTAACTGGCTGAGCCATGCCAATGACTCTAGTATTCTCGTATTTGAGTATTCATTTCTTGTTCTCCCAATAATCATACCATTAGTAATATGTTGTCTTGTTGGAATTGAGGCATATGGCACCCCCCAAAAACAAGAATAAAGACTACAGCACACAGCAGCAAATTGGCTTGGATATTTTATTTAATGACATTTAGCTAAGCTAAACATTTCTATGGTTGAGGAAGACTGTAGGGTCTTGAAATTAATCTTCAAAGAAAATATTAATATATTAAAATATTTTTACCATATACATGGATTTCTATTAGACTATTTTATTGCAAAGTAATTGAACACACACGCACAGTTTCTGTGCTTTTACAGTGGTTCCATGTTTCATCTCCCATGAGTACTGTCTCACCCATTCATATCAAGAACAGGAGACAGTAGAAGTGCAATTTAGCCACCTTCCTGTATAACTTATCTAGTAGAGAAGTAGATAAGACAATGCTGAGAGCAAGGGATGGTATAATGCAGCAGTAGAGGGAAAATAGCAAAACTAAAACAAATTCATCTGGAGAAACTGACAAGAAGAAATGTGATATTAGCTAAAGGTATTTCATGCAGAGTTTGGCTTTGGGTTTTTAAGATGTTTCATTCAATAGCCATTCCATCAGCTCTAGATAGATTAGGAGAGAAGGAAAATACTAAGAGGTAGGTGCCATAATACAGTGTAAATAATCTGACTAGAGCTGAGTGTGGGAATAGAGAAAATAAAGGATTTTTTAAAAAATGAAACCACTCTTCACAAGTAGGAAAAGAAAAACTCATTTCAGCCAGAAAGGGATTATCCTTTCTGACAGGAGAGATGGAACTTGGAGTAAGGAACATTTTTATCAACACAAGAAATAGTTTTGAAGGTGCTTCACAATGTCTTAATGTAATCTGCATAACATTTGTGGGCAGATATACAAGCACCTGAAATGACAGAAGGAAACATGAGACAAAGAATAGTGAAATACCTAAGGTCATACAATGCATCTGTGGAGAACCTGAGATGAGAATTTAGGAATCCTGGTGGACCCAGTGATATTTCTCCACAACTACGTAATGCAAGATTCTTATTTTGAGACTGTCTCATTGGAAACAGGCAAGACAGAATCCATGAAAGGAGCTTGTTTGAGTTTTAGAAATATGAGGAAAACTATTTTGAAAAGAGAAGGTGACATGGTAAAAGGGCACAATAGGTTTAGTCAACCAAATGGCATGGAGAAACACAAGTAAATTTAAAAAGTATGTGGGGGAAATGGAAAATACTATGAATGGAGAGATGCTGCAGGCGTTAAGAGCACTGGCTGCTCTGTCAGAGGATGTGTTCAATTGCTAGACTAACATGGTGCCCCACAACTGCCTGTAACTCCAGGGCCAGAGAATCCAATGTGCACATACATACCTCTTTAAAACAATTATCCTGTGTGTGTGTGTGTGAGTGAGAGAGAGAGAGACAGACAGACAGACAGACAGACAGAGACAGAGAGAGACAGAGACAGGCAGAGAGACAGAAATAGACAGAAAGACAGAGACACACACAGATAAAGGGAATAAAAAGATCCTTGATCTATAAGGAATAAACATAAATGACCAGAGCCACTTAAGTCCCTTCTCTTCCTTCTATACTTGGAGTATTGGAAAATTCAGCAAAAACTTTCTTTTATTGGGTGACTTGCAAGACGCAGTTTTGTTGCACTAAGAATAGTTGTAACAACAACCACAACAATAGTCGTAACAAGTCTTCAGTATAAGTGACCTTTACCTTTTTTTCTCTTGCTTACTGTTCTGACGGAACCTCTCTAGACCTCTGAAATGAACCATTTCTCCCCTCCAGGAGAGTACCCGTAATAGACTGTAAGCGCTTGAGTCTGCTCTATACTCATAGCTGTTATAAGGGAGCTCAGGCCAGGAGAAAGAGCCCATAGCCAGCTGTTTCATATTCTGCAATTACAAACTTCATAAATGAATCACTTCCTTTGGTTGGTAGTAGCTAGGGCAAGCACAGCAGTCTCTGTGTTAGAAGCTATGGAAGCAGTTCTCGGGGGGCTTGAACATGGAGGCCTGAGAAGTCAGCCGTGGGATAACAGGTATCCTGCTGTCTAAAAATGCAAGTTAGCAACCTGGTGAGCTCATATGAGAAAAGTCATCAAGTCGTTGGTAATGTAATTGATTTGACTTATTAGGCTGTAGTTTAGAATATAAAAACCCAACTATAAAACATAATCTGGTGTACAGTGTGCTAATTAACCAGCTGGGTCAGATTTTATAGACTTAATTTTACAGATTTCCTTGAGGACTTAATATAGTTTGATGACTCAGAGCTGTATCTTCCTCCTGCTAAAACCTAATAGTCATGCCTCCTGTTTTTCTTCTCTGGGATGTCACAGCCCTCATCTTTCTTTCTTTCGTTAGTTGAATTCCTACATACAGAAAATCTTTTGTAGATATGAATATGAGACACTGCCTTAACAAAGTTCTGAGTTTTCTATTGCAACCTAGACAACTCCTTTTCTGCCATGTTTAATGGACATGTTGCAGGAGAAGGAGTTACAATTCAGAACCGTCACCCATGGGTGAAAGAGAAGAACAGAAATAAAGAAACCATAAAGATTTATTGAAAATAAAAAATATGGAGCTGGTGTAAAGAAAGAGAGGAAGTGGGAAATCAACTAGCTTTAAGCTTCTACCAAAAACAGCCATGTGGGTTGAAAGGAGAGGGCTAACAACAATACAAACTGCCCTCGTTTCCGACTGAAGCTATTCAGTTATGGAAGCAAACAGAACAGTATACCAATGCATGGTCTTTAATTAACTTTTTAATAATAAAGATAGCATTGATTAATGTACTAAAATCATAAGCTATAAAAGAAAAAGTTACCCATGTATCCTGATTGTATATCCTGACTCTGAATATCACAATGCATTTTCTTATCTTTTTGTTCAAAACCTTCTTTACTCACTCATACATGTGAGTGAGTAAACACTCACATGTGTGAACATGATTTTATATTATCCCTTCTTAACCATCTTGATGCCATAAAAATTTTAGTCAGTGTAAGTCTTCTGAAAACATCTTACATTTTCATTGATATTTTTAATCTACAGAATTTACAGTTAAAAAATACTAGAAAGTAAAGGAAGTAGAGTTGATCACTGATTTTCATAGCTTTGATACTCATTCACACATTGAATTGAATATGTACATCAGATACATAATAAGTTCTTAGTTATACTTTTTGTTACTTAGCAAGATACGCCTCTTTTATGCATTCATATGTATTCTTATGCATATACAGATGGGTCTTGTTTATTTATTTTTTATTGCTTATTTTATTTATTTACATTTCCAATGTTGCCTCCTTCCTGGTCTCTCCTCAGCAAAACCCCCACTCCCTCACCCTCCCCTTTGCCTCTAGGACAGTGATCCCCCACCCACCCACTCCGGACTTACCCCTCTAGCATCCCCCTATGCTGGGGCATTAAGGTTCCACAGGACCAAGGCCCTCCCCTCCCACTGATGGCAGAGAAGGCAATCCTCTGCTCCATACGTAAGCTGGAGCCATGGACCCATCCATGTATATTCTTTGGTTGGTAGTTTAGTCCCTGGGAGCTCCTGGGAGTCTGATTAGTTGATATTGTGGTTCTTCCTATGGGGTTGCAATCCTCTTCAGTCTTTCTCCTAAATTTTCCATTGGGATAACTGGCTCAGTCCAATGGCTGGCTGTGAATATCTGCATCAGTATTAGTCAGGTGCAGGCAGAGCCTCTCAGAGGACAGCTACACAAGGCTCCTGTCAGTAAGCACTTCTTGACATTACCAAGAGTGTCAAGGATTAGTGTTTGCAGATGGGATGGATCCCAAGGTGTGATGGTCTTTCCTTCAGTCTCTGCTACATTTTTCATCCCTGCATTTTCTTTAGACAGGGACAGTTCTGGGTTAGAAATTTTGAGATGGGTGGGTGGACCAGTCCCTCAACTGGGGGTCATGCCTGCCTACTGGAGGTGGTCTCTAAAGGTTCTATTAGGTATTTCCACTAATGTAATTACTATTGGGTCCTGGGAATCTCTTGCTTCCCTGGATTCTGGGACTTTCTAGTGCCCCCCACCCCCTGCAATGTTCCCTACCCTCCACTTATTTCTATTCATTCTCCTGGCCTGTTGGATTTCTCGCATGACTCTTCCCATACCTGATCCTGCCCCCTTTTTTCTCTGCCTCTTTCCTCTTCCCACCCAGGTCTGTCCCTCGATCTCTCTGCCTCCTGTAATTATTTGGTTCCCTCTTCTAAGTGGGATTGAAGCATTCATACTTTGAACTTCCTTCTTGTTAAGCTTCTTATGGTGTATGAGTTGTATCACGGGTATTCTGAGCTTTTGGGCTAATATCCACTTATCAGTGAGTACATACTATGTATGTCCTTTTGGGTCTGGGTTACCTCATTCAGGATGATATTGTCTAGTTCCATTCATTTGCTTACAAAATTCATGAAGTTGTCATTTTTAATAGCTGAGTAGTATTCTGTTGTGTAAATGTACCACATTTTCTGTATCCATTCTTCCATTGAGAGACATCTGGGTTGTTTGCAGCTTCTGGCTATTGTAAATAAGGCTGCAGTAAACATAGTGGAGCACATGTCCTTGTTATATGTTGGAGCATCTTTTGAGTATATGTCCAGTAGTGGCATAGTTAGGTCTTCAGGTAGAACTATTTCCAATTTTCTAAGGAACTGACAGCTTTTTTTTTATCAGCTTGTAATCCCATAAAAAATAGAGGAGTGTTCCTCTTTCTCCACATCCTGGCCAGCATCTATTGTTGCCTGTGTATTTTATCTTAGCCCTCCTGATTGGTGTAAGGTGGAATCTCAGGGTTGATTTGATTTGCATTTTGCTGATGACTAAGGATGGTGAACATTTCTCTTTTGTTTTCTTTTTTCTTTCTTCTTCTTTTTTCTTTTTTCCTTTAATCGTTTTTTACAGTCCAGACTTTATCCCCCTCCCGGGACAACCTCTGACTGTTCCACATACCACAACTCCTCCTCCCCACGCCCGGTCTCCCAGAGGATGTCCCCAATGCCTCCCACCCTACCAGACCTCCTCACTCCCTGGGGCCCCAAGTCTCTCAAGGGTTAGCTGCATCTTCTCTGACTGGGTCCAGACCCAGCAGTCCTCTGCTCTATATGTGTTGGGGGCCTCAGATCAGCTGGTGTATACTACCTAGATGGTGGCTCAGTGTCTGAAAGATCCTGGGGTCCAGATTAATTGAGACTGCTGGTTCTCCTACAGGGTCACCCTCCTTCTCAGCTTCTTCCAGCTTTTTCCTAATTCAAGCACAGGAGTCAGAAGCTTCTATCCATTGGTTAGATGAAAATTTCTGCATCTGACACTTTCAGCTGCTTGTTGGGCCTTTCAAAGGTCAGTCATGATAGGCCCCTCCTTGTAAGCACACCATAACATCAGTAATAGTGTCAGGCCTTGGGGTCTTCCCCTGAGCTGGATCTCAATTTGGGCCTGTCACTGGACCTCCTTTTCCTCAGGCTCTTCTCCATTTTTGTTTCTGCAGTTCTTTCAGACGGGAACAATACTAAATCAGAGTTTTTGACTGTGGAATGGCAACCCTCCACTTGATGCCCTGTCTTTCTACTGGAGATGGACTCTACAAATTTCCTCTCCCCACTGTAAGGCATTTCATCTAAGGTCCCTACCTTTGAGTTCTGAGAGTCTCTCACCTCCTCAGTCTCTGGTGCATTCTGGAGGATCTCCCCAACCTCTTACCTCCCGAGGTTGCCTGTTATGATTCTTTCTGCTGGCCCTCAGGGCTTCAGTTCTGCCTGCCCCCCAGAGCTGATCATGTTACCTTCTTTCTCTCCCTGTTGCCTTTCCCTCCCAGGTCCCCCTCCTTCCCCCCTCATCCCCTCCTGTGATTGCTTTCTTCTCCCTCCCAAGTGGGATTGAGGCATCCTCACTTGGACCCTTCTGCTAGTTAGCCTTCTTGCGTTTTGTGGATTGTATCCTGGGAATTCTGTTTTGTTTTATTATTGGTTTTTGTTTTGTTTTGTTTTTTGTTTGTTTGGTTGGTTGGTTGGTTTGGGTTGGGTTGGGTTTTTTTGCTAGTATCCACTTATTAGTGAGTACATACCATGCATATCATTTTGGATCAGAGTTACCTCACTCAGGATGACATTTTCTAGTTCCATCCTTTTGTCTGTAAAACTCATGATGTCCTCGTTCTAGGGATGTTGGACACTTCTCTAGGTGCTTCTTGGTTACTCAAGATTCCTCAGTTGAGAATTCTTTGTTTAGCTTCATACCCCATCTTTTATTAGGGTTATTTGGTTTTCTGGAATCTAACTTCTTGAGTGAGTTCTTTGTATATTTTGGATATTAGCTCTCTATTGAATGTAGGGTTGGTAAAGATCTTTGCCCAGTCTGTAAGTTGCTGTTTTGTCTTATTGACAGTGTTCTTTGCCTTACAGAAGCTTTTCAGTTTTTTGAGGTCTCATTATCAATTGTTGATCTTAGAGCCTGAGCCATTGGTGTTCTGTTCAGGAAATTTTCTCCTGTGCGGATATGTTCGAGACTCTTCCCCACTTTCTCTTCTGTTAGTTTCAGTGTATCTGGTTTTATGTGGAGGTCCTTGATCCACTTGGACTTGAGCTTTGTACAAGGAGATGAAAATGGATCAATTTGCATTCTTCTACATGCAGACCTCTAGTTAGACCAGCACCGTTTGTTGAAAATGCTGTCATTTTTTCCAAAATAGACAATTTGGCTTCTTTGTCAAAGATCAAGTGACCACAGGTGCATGGGCTTATTTTCTGGGTCTTCAATTCTATGCCATTGATCTACCTGTCTGTCTCTGTATCAATATAATGCAGCTTTTATCACTATTTCTCTGTAGTACCACTTGAGGCCCAGGATGGTGATTCCCTCAGAAGTTCTCTTATTGTTGAGAATAGTTTTTGGTATCCTGAGTTTTTATGTTATTCCAGATGAATTTGAATAATTACTCTTTCTAGCTCTGTAAAGAATTGAGCTGGACTTTTGATGGAGATTGCATTGAATTTGTAGACTGCTCTTGGTAATATGGCAATTTTCACTATGTTTATCCTACTAATCCATGAACATAAAAGATCTCTCCATCTTCTGAGATCTTCTTCAATTTCTTTCTTTAGAGACTTGAAGCTCTTGTGATACAGATTTTTCACTTATTTGGTTAGTCCCACCAAAGTATTTTATATTATTTGTGACTGTTGTGAAGGGTGTCATTTCCCTAATTTCTTTCTCAGCCTGTTTATCCTTCGAGTATAGGAAGGCTACTGATTTGTTTGAATTAATTTTATATTCAGCCACTTTGGTGAATTTGTTCATCAGTTGTAGTAGTTCTCTGATAGAATTATTGGGTTCACTTATGTATACTATCATATCATCTGCAAATAGTGATACCTTGACTTCTTCCTTTCCAATTTGTATCCACTCGATCTCCTATTTTTGTATAATTACTCTAGTTAGAAATTCAAGTACTAGATTGAATAGATAGTGAGAGAGTCGGTAGCCTTGTCTTGTCTCTGATTTTAGTGGGATTGCTTCAAGATTCTCTTCATTTAATTTGATGTTCACTGATGGTTTGCTGTATATTGCTTTTATTATGTTTAGGTTTGTGCTTTGAATTCATGATCTTTCCAATACATTTAACATAAAGGGGTGTGGTATTTTGTCAAAGGCTTTTTTCAGCATCTAATGAGATGATTGTGTGATTTTTTTTCTTTGAGTTTGTTTACACAGTGGATTATGTTGATAAATTTCTATATATTGAACCATACCTGCATCCCTGGCATGAAGTATACTTCGCAATAATTTTATTGAGTACTGAGTTTTCTTTAACTGCAAGAAATTTGGGACAAAGCTATGAGAGGTAATATCCAATGGGAAAAAATTGTATCCCTTCCTGCTTTTGAATAGGATCACTTAAAATGCCTTCATTTCCATGGTATTTCTGAGCTTGATATCAAGGTTTTGATTTCTAGAGAAAGCATTCTTCCTTCTCTGCCCTCTTCCTTGGGATTGTATTCTTTAAAATTAATTAGCATCGATAGGTGAGGAGGCCACAACATCTACCCAACACTGGGAGTAACTGGGACACTGGAGATCCAAGGAAGCAGGAACCTCTTGTTCCTTTTGGTCTGATCTGGTACCCTCAACAGACTTTGGGTGCTGGCTCTGCACCCAGTCTCACAACACTCAAAAGAAACTCAACTGCCAGGTGCTCTAAAATGACCAGGATCACAGGATCTCAGGAGCTTGGTCACACCAGGATTTCAGGATCCCAGAGGCAGCTTGACTCCCAGGAGCTCTGACACATCCAGGATCTCAGGATCACTGGATCCAAAAATCACAGGATCCCAGAGACAACCAGTCTCTGAGGAGTTCTGACACAACCAGGATCACAGGAAGGACAGGCTCCAGTCAGATAAAGGGAGGGCAAGAACATAAGCAACAGAAACCAAGGTTACATGGCATTATCAGAACCCAATTCTCCACCATAGCAAGTCCTGGATACACCATCACACCAGAAAAACAAGACTCTGATCTAAAATCACTTCTCATAATGATGATAGAGGACTTTAAAAAGGACATAAATAACTCCCTTTAAAGAAATACAGGAGAACACAGGTAAACAGCTAGAAGCCCTTAAAGAAGAAACACAAAAATCCCTTAAAGAATTACAGGAAAACACAAACAAACAGGTGAAAGAACTGAACAAAACCATCCAGGATCTAAAAATGGAAACAATAACAATAAAGAAATCACAGAGATAGCTAAACTCTAAGGAGTTCTGACACAACCAGATGACAAGGACATGCTCCAGTCAGAGACAATGAGGGGAGGGAGCACCAGAGATAACCAGATGGCATGAGGCAAATGCAAAAACATAAAAATCAGAAACCAAGGTTACAAGGCATCATCACAACCCAGTTCTCCCACCATAGCAAGTCCTGGATATCCTATCACACTGGAAAAGCAAGATTCAGATTTAAAATCACTTCTCATGATGATGACAGAGGGCCTTAAGGACATAAATAACTCCCTTTAAAGAGAAACAGGAGAATACAGGTAAACAGGTAGAAGCCCTTAAAGAGGAGCCACAAGAATTGCTTAAAGAATTACAGGAAAAAACAACCAAACATGTAAAGAAATTGAACAAAATCATCCAGGATCTAAAAAGTGAAATAGAAACAATAAAGAAATCACAGAGGGAAACAACCCTGGTGATACAAAATATAGGAAAGAGATCAGGAATCATAGATGCAAGCATCACCAACATAATACAAGAGATAGAAGAGAGAATCTCAGGTGCAGAAGATACCATAGAAAACATTGAGACAACAGTCAAAGAAAATGCAAGATGCAAAAAGCTCCTAACTCAAAACATCCTGGAAATCTGGGACACAATGAGAAGACCAAACCTAAGAATAATAGGTATAGAAGAGAGCAAAGATTCCCAACTTGAAGGGCCAGTAAATATCTTCAACAAAATTATAGAAGAAAATTTCCCTAACCTAAAGAAAGAGATGAACATAAATATACAAGAAGCCTACAGAACTCCAAATAGACTGGACCAAAAATAAATAAATAAATAAATAAATAAATAAATAAATAAATAAATCCTTCCCATCACATAATAATCAAAACACCAAATGCACTAAACTAAGAAAGAATATTAAAAGCAGTAAGGGGAAAAGGTCAAGTAACATATAAAGGCAGACCTATCAGAATTTCATTAGACTTCTCACCAGAGACTACAAAAGCCAGAAGATCCTGGGCATACGTCAAACAGATTCTAAGAGAACACAAATGCCAGTCCAGACTACTATACCCAGCAAAACTCTCAAGTACCATAGATGGAGAAACCAAGATATTCCATGACAAAACTAAATTTACACAATATCTTTCCACAAATCCAGCCCTACAAAGGATAATAGATGAAAAACTCCAACACAAGGAGGGAAACTACTTTTGTTTTCCTTGCTAGAGAAAGCAAAAAAGTAATCTTCTTTCAACAAACCCAAAAGAAGATAGCCACACAAACATAAAAATAACAACAAAAATAACAGGAAGCAACAATCACTTTTCCTTAATATCTCTTAACATCAATGGACTCAATTCCCCAATAAAAAGCCATAGACTAACAGACTGGATATGTAAACAGGACCCAGCATTTTGCTGCATACAGGAAAGGCACCCCAGGGACAAAGACAGACACTACCTCAGAGTAAAAGACTGGAAAAAATTTTTCCAAGCAAATAGTCCCAAGAAACAAGCTGAAATAGCCATTCTAATATCAAATGAAATCGATTTTCAACCAAAAGTTATCAAAAAAGATAAGAAAGGACACTTCACACTCATCAAAGGAAAATCTACCAAGAAGAACTCTCAATTATGAACATCTATGCTCCAAATGCAAGGTCACCCACATTCATAAAAAAAAAAAAAAAAACTTTACCAAAGCTCAAAGCACACATTGTACCTCGCACAATAATAGTGGGAGACTCCAACACCCCACTATCAACAATGGACAGACCTTGGAAACTCAAATTAAACAGAGACACAGTGAAACTAACAGAAGTTATGGACCAAATGGATTTAACTGATATCTATAGAACATTTCATCCTAAATCAAAAGAATACACCTTCTCAGCATCTCATGGTACCTTCTCCAAAACTGGCCATATAATTGGGCACAAAACAGGCCTCAACAGATACAAGAAGATTATAATAATTCCACGAATTCTATAAGATCACCAGGGACTACGGTTGGTCTTCAATAACAACAAAACAACAGGAAGCCCACATACATATGGAAGCTGAACAATACTCTACTCAGTGATGACTTGGTCAAGGAAGAAATAAAGAAATTAAAGACTTTTAAGAACTTAATGTAAATGAAAGAACAATAAACCCAAACTTATGGGACACAAAGAAATGAATGCTAAGAGGAAAACTCATAGCTTTGAGTGCCTCCAAAAAGAAAGTGGAGAGAGCATACACTAGCAACTGGACACCACACCTGAAAGTTCTAGAACAAAAAGAAGCAAATACCAAGAGGAGTTGACAGCAGGAAATAATCAAACTCAAAGCTGAAATCAACCAAGTAGAGACAGAAAGTACTATACAAAGAATCAACAAAACCAGGAGCTAGTTCTTTGTGAAAATCAACACGATAGATAAACCATTAGCCAGACTAACCAGAGTGCAAAGAGACAGTATCTAAATTAACAAAATTAGAAATGAAAAGGGAGATATAACAACAGAAACTGAGGAAATTTAAAAAACCATCAGATCCTACTACAAAAGCCTATATTCAACAAAACTGAAAAGTCTGAATGAAATGGACAATTTTCTAGACAGGTACCCAATACCAAAGTTAAATCAGGATCAGATAAACCATCTAAACAGTCCCATAACCCCTAAAGAAATAGAAGCAGTCATTAAAAGTTTCTAAACCAAAAAAAAGCCCAGGACCAGATGGGTTTAGTGAAGAATTCTATCAGACCTTCAAAGAAAACCTAATACTAATACTCTTCAAACTATTCCACAAAATGGAAACAGAAGCAACTGTACCCAGTTTGTTCTATGAAGCCACAATTACACTTACACCTAGCCACCCAAAGACCCAACAAAGAAAGAGAACTTCAGACCAGTTTCCCTTATGAATATCAATGAAAAACTACTTGATAAAATTCTTGCAAACTGAATCCAAAACCACATCAAAGTGGTCATCATCACAATCAAATAGGCTTCACCCCCCAGAGATGCAGGAATGGTTCAATGTAATCCACTACATAAACAAACTCAAAGAAAAAAACCACATGGTCATTTCGTTAGATGCTGAGAAAGCATTTGACAAAGTTCAACATCCCTTCATGATAAAAGTCTTGGAAAGATCAGGAATTCAAGGCTCGTAGCTAAACATAGTAAAAGCAATATACAACAAACTAGTAGCCAACATCAAACTAAATTGAGAGAAACTTGAAGCAATCTCACATGGGCACAGGGGAAATTTTCCTGAGCAGAACACCAATGGCTTATGCTCTGAGATCAACAATAGACAAATGCAAAGCTTCTGTAAGGCAAAAGAGACTGTCAATAGGACAAAACAGCAACGAACAGACTGGAAAAAGTTCTTTAACAATTCTACATCTGATACAGGGCTAATATCCAAAATATACAAAAAACTCAAGAAGCTAGACTCTAGAGACTCAAATAACCCTATTAAAAATGGGGTACATAGCTAAACAAAGAATTTTCAACTGAGGATTATTGAATGACTGAGAATCACCTAAAGAAATGTTCAACATCCTTTGTCAATAGGGAAACGCAAATCAAAACAACCCTGAGAATCCCCTCTTATCAGTCAGAATTGTTTAGATCAAAAACCCATGGACAGCAAATGCTGAAAAGGATGTGGAGAAAGAGGAACACTCCTCCATTGTTGGTTGAATTGCAAGCTGGTACAACCACTCTGGAAATCAGTCTGGAGGTTCCTCAGAAAACTGGTCATAGTACTGAGGACCTAGCTATACCACTCCTGGGCATATACGCAAAAGATGCTCCAATATATAACAAGGACCCATTCTCCTCTATGTTCATAGCAGCCTTATTTATAATAGCCAGAAGCTGGAAAGAACCAAGATGTCCCTCAACAAAGTAATGAATACAGAAAATGTGGTACATTTACACAATGGAATACTACTCAGCATTTAAAACCAATTAATTCATGAAATTCTTAGGCAAATGGATGGAACTAGAAAATGTCATCCTGAGTGAGGTAACAAATCACTAAAGAATACACATGGTATGCACTCACTGATAAGTGGATATTAGCCCAAAATCTCCGAATACCCAAGATACAATTCATAGATCACATGAAGCTCAAGAAGAAGGAAGACCAAAGTCTGGATGCCTCATTCCATCTTAGAAGGGTGAACAAAATACTCATGGGAGCAAATACAGAGACAAAGTATGAAGCAGAGACTGAAGGAAAGGCCTTCCAGAGACTGCCCCACCTGGGGATCCATCCCATATACAGTCACTAAATGCAGACACTGTTGTGGATGCCAAGAAGTGCATGTTGCCAGGAGCCTGATATAGTTGTCTCCTGAGAAGCTGTGCCAGAGCCTGACAAATAAAAAGGGGGATGCTTGCAGCCAACCACTGAACTGATCACGGGGGTCCCCAATGGAGGAGTTAGAGAAATGACTGAAGGAGCTGAAGGGGTTTGCAATCCCATAGGAAGAACAACAATATCAACCAACCAGACCCTCCCCCCCCACCCCCCACCCCCCACCCCGAGCTCCTAGGGACTAAATCACCAACCAAGGAATACACATGAAGGGACCTATGGCTCCACCTACATATGTAGAAGAGGATGGCCTTGTGGGGCATCAATGGGAGAAGCAGCCCTTGGTCCTGTGAAGGCTCAATGCCTCCATTGTAGGGGAAATAGAGAGTGGGGAGGCAGGAGTGGGTAGGTGGGTGGGGGAACATTCTCATTGAAACAGGGGGTGTTGGGGATGGGATAGGGAGTTTCTGGGGGAGGGGACCAGGAAAAGGGATAACATTTGAAATATAAATAAAGTAAATATCCAATAAAAAAATAAGAGAAAAATAGTTAGCAGCAAAAACATGTTCCAGGTTCTGAGCTTTCCAGCAAAATTTAGTTATTTTAGACCTGTGCAAATCAGAGTCTTTGCTAAACATGGCATTGAACCAGTTCCTCCCAGTTTCTTTTGATCCTAAGTTTCAAACCTGTCTCTTAGAAAACAAAGAAATGGCATGATATTCTATCCCCTAATGAAAATATTATATGAAGCTTTAAAAAATAGAAAGTAGCAGTGGCCTTAGATATTGTATAGAATAATTGCATGGTAAAATTGTTTGAGTTGGAAATGTTTGTTACCAACTAAGTTTTTGACTGAGGGTGTAGCTTAGTTGGTAGAGTTCTTGGCAAGCATGCAAAAACGTCTGGAGACAATACTCAGGACAGCATAAACTGAGTATGGCCAACAGCTGTAACCCCAGCAATCAGGAGGAATGTGAAGGAAGATGCTACCAATATGTCCACACACTCTCCTGTGGAGCAAGGGCACCCGAAAGCCACAGGGAACCTTAACTAGAGCCCTCTGACTTTGAGATTTTTGGAGCCCTGCCCCAAGACTACTTAGGCACTGATGCACCACACATATGACATTGAAGGGGTCCTTTACCCAGCCATTCCACACCCCTTAAGCCAGTGCTTTCTAAACCAACAAACCCCCTGATAAGCAATAACATGGTTGTTCCTCTCTCTTGACCCAGAATTTAGGGTAGATTCTAGGTCTGACTCACACCTGTGCGTTCATGTAGACACAGCGAGGTCTCCAACTTTTCTCCCTAGGTGATTCAAATCTTAGTCAAGGCTTGAGTCTTGCCCACTACATATATGTGATCGGTCTCCCAAGTACTCTAGGGGAGGACCAGGCTGTCCAGGGATCTTCCAGGAGTCCTGGTAAGGAGAAGAGAAGAGAATCCATTCCTACAACAGCATTTCCCTTTTGTGGGTTTCTTAGTCGGGTTGATAAGGTAATTTTTAAATAGGCCTAGAAGGAAATTACTGAACCACTTTATTGGAGTTTGATAGCAAAAAATAACACAGAAGTTAAACAGTAAATTTTCTTAGCATCTGGAATGAAGGGGAGAGGAGCAAGAGAGAAAGTCATGTCTTTTTGGGTCAGGGGCCAAATAGCAGGAAGGTTCAGCCGCTGAGTCAGCAAGCTGAAGATCTGCAAACAGCTGCATGATGGAGGGGGCTCTGGAGAGTACAAATGCATTATCTCATTAAGTGGATAATTATTCCTCCCATCTCCTTGGCATATGTTCAGGTGAATTGGCTTTCTTGAAGAATAGTCTTTTGACCAGGTGATTGATAGGCCTAGTTGGATTAGTGGTTAAGGAAGAAAACAGTAATATATACTGTCTCAGGCAGATTAGGATGTCATACAGGGCCAGAAGTGAAACTCAGATTCTATTCTTTTGATCAGGAAACAGACACTTTCCTTTAATGGACTCAATAAAGCCCCTATATCTCTTCTTTTTCATATAGTATTTTAAATCTTACACCTCAGTAGAAAGGAAAGATGATGCTTCTCTTTCTAGTGTTATCACACAAGTGTCCAAAGCTGATTATGAGGAAGGAGGCCACCCTTTGTGACCTCCAAGTTTGCTAATATCTGTCTAGTTACTTTTAAAAGAATCAGGAAGATTCAAAGTTCAAAGTCAATGTTGGCTGCATAAGACCCTTTCTGAAAAATACAGCATATGTGCATATGCATGTATATATGCACATATTCTCCCCATCTTCTCATATATGCATACATATTAACTTCTCCAATTATTAATATCTCTCAAACATAATCTGAGGTCAATGTCTTGAAATTCCAACAGCAATACAAAAGTGAATTGTTCAGATTCATGAATCCAAGGAATCTTTCCACCACTGTATTCTATAAATAAGTATTTTTTTGGGTTATACCTTGTATGTCTCCCTTATATTTTTTTTATTTCATATTTTGATTCTCTGGCAGCAGGTACCATTTGTGGACTCAAACATCCTTGAGGATGATGGAGGCTCTCTAGTGTCATATGAGCTGTCGCTTGGGAATCTGTGATGCTGGAAAAATCAGTAGCCATGAAATCCACTCAAGTCCAGTGTTCTCCAGGTTCCTGTTTCTCAAATTTGAAGAATGAAATTCACGGACCACAAACGGGTGAGTTTCATAAGGAAACTTTATGTAGGATTGTAGGTGGTGGCCTAGGAGAGCAAAGGGACAGCTCAGGAGTGGGTTCTTGGATGTAGGTGCCACTGAACTGTCATTCTAGTGTCTTTTCATGGGACTGACAGTAGAAACTACAATGAGTACAGGGAGCAGGGGTGTGTTGACAATGCCTTTGGACAGCTCAGAATGGGTAGGTCCAGGTGCCTCTTAGTTAAACTTGTTTCTCACAAATAATTTTAGTCAGGGGTGCTCATTTGAGGGCAAAAATTAACAAACCAGGCCTACTCTCAAACCACTTTGACTTCCAATAAGGGCAAAACTATTCACAGAACTGAGGACATTTTTGACTTCTAGCTGAGAATAAAGAATCAAAACTGCTTTCTTTTTTTAGTCCTCGGCCTAAAACTGCCTACCTAGTTTCTATTTACTGTTCTCATCATTCAGTGAGAAAGTGGAAACTGAATACCCTGACCTGAAGTGTCTGTTCCCAGGTGTTGGTGCTCAGAAAACAATGCTCCAAGATGAATACTCAAAAATTGGTCTTTCTCCAACCTTCTATCCTCCTGTCTCCAAGTTATCTTTTTGTTACCTAAAATGAATTATAAAAATCCAACCTCCTATTTCTCAAAGCAAAATAAGTTTAAAAATGACAACTTGTTATGATTTTTCTTTTCTAATCTGTCCTTTGATCCTTTAGGATGAACAGTAGATGGAAGATCCACTGTTTTACTCCTATATAGAAAAGACCTGAAATGGTTTTCATCTTGACATGAGTAATTGAATTAAGATCTTCTTGACCTTCTTAGTGAGCTCTTGGGTTACTCAGCATGAAAATTTTCATGAAGAAAATAATCAACACAGAAATGATGGCAAAAGTTTGCTTTCAAGCCCCAGTCTGAAGATAATGATCTTAAGTTGGGTTGGAACTTGCAAATTAAACATTTGGCAAGACTCCTGGGCAAACAGTTTCATACATTAAAGTTTTTAAAGACTGACTATGTATTTTAAGCTTTCTTACAGCTTTACAGTCTACACACACACACAGACACACACACACACATACACACACACACACACACACACATACACACATTTGCCTCTCTCGTCTTCTAGCAGTCATGAGACAAAAATGTGGTTCAGTATGTTCAGGAGCTAGCACTTGGAGTATTGTACATAGGTGATGTGAGACAGGTAACAATTACAGTGGATCCCCAAAAGGCTTGGACCTTGCATCAAAAGAACTGGAGACTAGAGAATTTTGGATCAACTTCAGAGGATATTTTTCTCAACCAAAAGCAAGACAGAGTGTATTTTTCTTGTGTAAGAGATGCACTGTGCTGGAAGACTTAGTATTTTCAAAGACAACAGGTCTCCTATTAGTCATATTCATTTATTAACTGTTTCCTTAAGGTTTTTCTTTCAAAACAAACTGTTACTGTCTAGTCACATGTTTTCTATGTAAAATTTAATTAAGTCATAAAGATTTCTAATCATATAAAGAAAAAGCATGCACACACAAATAGAAAATGAAGTAGAAGACTATTTCAAAGGTCATTTTTCTCCCTGATTAAAATTCATAATAAAATTACAACAGCTATGTTTTTCATCAAGGAAGTATTTAAGCAGCTAATTTTTGTATAAATATACTCCATGCTTGTTCAATAAATTAGGAAACGGAGAATAATCTTGTTAAGATACAATTCAGAGGGAACAGTGGGTGAACAGCCATTAACCATCCGAAAGCAATGAATGAATGTAGCAAATAGTCCTAAGAATTACTCCCCATTAGTCAACAGAATTTAGATTTTTTGTAAATTATATAATAATTACTTAAAGGGTGGTTAACTTCAAAATGTTTTAAATTTGAAATACTTTTATGCATTTCTGTGGTGCCTGAGTTCCACAGCAGATTGAGAATTAAGGATTAAAGCCATGCACCTCTCAGAGGCTTGTGGCAAGGCCTTTGTACACCAGAACCTGATGTTCTCACAGACTTGCTTGGCTTTTCAGCAATTTCATGCAAAAGACTATATGGGCTTCTGTCAATCATCAAAAGGCACATATGATGAAAGGCCACACACTACAACCTTGATTTTTGTTAAATTACTGTTTTCCTCCACAAATTCTACTCAATTCAATTTTTGTCATAAAATACTTTATGTCTTTGATTAACTTTAAAAATAAAAAGATCTGAAAATTACAGACTGCTAGGCCTTCGTGTTTACCTTGATGCACTATCAAATTGACCAAGGGAGAAGGGAGACAACTTAGTCTAAGAAGGGACTTGCTTACTTCAATCTCTCACTTGTGCCATCTGAGCTTCACTGAGTTTGACCTAAATTGATAAAACAGCAACTCAGGAGAAGTGGCATTCATTATAAAATGCATCTCTACTGATGTCCTAGGCTTCTCCATGCTCACTTCTGTGACTACTTCTCTTCTTGCTCCAAACAAAGAAGCATGTATTACCCTGATTCAAAACTGATTTCTACTTGACCAACAAGGAGGAAACTACTGCCCAGCAGAACTGTTTTTCTAAGCTTTATTTAGAAGTCTCTGAATAATTATCTTAATATGTAAGTGAAAAGAGACAATTATATTTAAAAGAAGAGAAATGTCCTATTTGTGCAAAATTAAATGCATATCTTAGTCTTTGGGACAGAAGTACTAGTAGGACACTGTGGTCCTGAAGCCTTAGGCAAAGTCATTTCTAAACCTGGCACGCCATGGCACCTTGATCTTAGAGAAAGAGCAGAGGCATTGTGTTTATGCTTATGTGCACCCCCATTCTCTCCCAAGTAGCAAGGCATAGACCCACATACAAGAGAACAAGGGCCTTCCCTACAGGCATAGGTAAACAAACATTTTCCCTATGACTGATCTAGTCTTTAACATATCCATCATTGAACAAGTCAATACTTTTTCTGATCTATTTAGATCTTTATTTGTGACAGTTGCCATGTTGCTTATAACATGTTAAACTTGTCAGTCTGCATGTTGTTCTAAGGACTAGATCACAAACATAGCTAAGAATAAGAAATATAACAGGCTCGTTACCAACTTCAAGACAACTACTACATATAAGGTATACAATATCTTCAAATTTATAAAATTTAGTAGAGAATAAGTTTTTCAAAATGTTAGTGGACAGAAATAGAAGTTTTAAAATAAACTTCAGTAAATGTCAACATGATTTTATTATTTCAGAATGTTTTATAGTAACATATTTAGCAAGATATTTGGTGAATTCTAGAATGATGATGTATGGGAACTTCTGTGTATGTGGTACTATGTGTTTGATCGAAGACCATGGACATGGGAGCTACAGCTGTAGCCTCAAAATAGTAATTTTTAATATTTAGAAGTTGGTGACTGACAAATGAAAAAATAAGAGGGGGCAGCACTTGGTCATTCAGCCTACACCCATAGCTTTTTCTTCTGCACCTACTCTTCTTGAGTAAAAATGAGCTACCCTGTGAGGTGTACAGAAGCAGACACAGTAGAGATCCCATTTAAGGCTCATCTAGTATAGCTAATGATAAATAAGACAACTGTAGCCCCCCAGGAGACTCTACTGTAGTTCCAAGGACATGTCATACAGTAAAGGATGGCAACAGCCCTTCACTTGCTAACAGCCTATGCCTGTATGTTGAGCTAGAATCAGGTGTCCCTATACAGCAGGCTAATCCAGATATTTAATTTAAAAAAAAAAAAAACTTATGTATGGGTGACTTAGAAGGAAGCTGTCCATTTATTATTTCATAGTTTCCCTAAGTCAGAAGCTGGGCTTAGTGAACTTAAAGCTGACATTCTGTGTAGAATTTTACAAAAACTCAAGGTATCAGTTAGCCTGGACTTACACAATCAGATCATGGTGGCATTCAATTTTGAGCTAGAACATGCCAACTTCTTACTGGGTGTCAACTGGAATTGTAGCAGCAAATTTAGCTATACTGCTTTTTCTCCCCACAGGTTGCACATGCGCACCACCCAGGAACAAACTGGATTTGTGAATGAAAGATGCGCCAGTTAATTTTTGACATGCCATGAATAGATCAAAGACTGGGCACTCCTAAACCTTCCCTGCTACCCCAGGCCCAATCCGGGAAGTGCCCAATGACTACCTACCTAATTCTTACATGGCTGGATGGCTTTCTCTCCTGCAGCTCTTACATCCCATCCTTCTGCCCAAGTTATGGCGATTCCCCTCTTTTCTATCAGTGCCCAGCCAGTGAAAATCCAAAGGTCCCACCTCTGTCCACCTGCACAGCCATTGGCCATTGGCTCTTTATTGATTGATCCAAAACCAATTGGGGACAAGGACCTTCAGTGTTTGGACACACAGATTCCTGATTTTAGGGGCTGGGTTAATTCAAAGTATTAGAACCAATCCCCAACAGGAGATGGTTCCCAGCTTTTTTGCATTTTTTCTATTATAAGATTATCTTCAATAAACAAGTGTATGTACTCTTAGATATTATTTTTCACCTCAAAGAGGGATATCTGATATGGTCTATAATGGAACCCAAACTAGCACCTGACCTGATTATACATATACAATTACTTTCATAAAACAAAGAAAACAGTTTTGGAAATATATGTATATATATGAAATATATGTAGAAATTATACACACACACACACACACACACACACACACACACACATACGTACATATTGTGTGTGCTTAGTTTTTATTTCTGTTCTTTCCCATGTGATCCAGACCAAGGCACTTATCTTCTCTGAACTCCATGTGTTTTTTCTGTTTTATTATTTCTTTTATTTTTGAGGTTATAATATAATTACACAATTTTTACCTTAGCTTTTCTCTCTTCAAACCCTCCAATATACTTCTCATTATTTTCTCTCAAATTAAATGCCTCTTCTTTTGCTAAATATTTTTACATGAATGTGTGTGTGTGTTTTTCAAAAAACAACCTAGTCTGTATTTATAGCTTTTTATGAATATTATTTATAATTTCAAAACTTGTTTTAATGATATTTCATAGATATGGGTATTTGTCCAGAAAAAGATCCCTACTCTTTTGCTCTGTTTTCCTGAGTTTTTTCTTGTAACAATAACCAAAATAGATACTCTGTGGACAACTTTATAGAAATATGAGCTAGATATGGGGAGAGTATTTTCAAGGAGTTAGGTAAAACATTCAGAACACAGTTTATGACTTGAAGTGGGGGGTAAAACAATTCATAGCTCATTGTCTAACTAGATATTTCAGCATTTATAAAATTAATTATTATCACAAAAGTTATAAATTTGCATAATAGCTATTGTTCAAATGAGAATAAATCCTAATTTGAAGTATACTAATAAAATTAAAGGTCTTTAAGCATTAAAGTTATTCTGAAATTTTTTTGTATGGCTTTTCCATTGAACCAAGTGAGAAGTACTTAATGTTTTCCCATGACTCTTTTTCATTAGTTCTCACATTGTCAGATTTATTTTTATAAAATGAATCCAATGTTTTAAGGTTATGAACTAATCTCAGATTTGTCTAGTAGAAAAACATTATATATATACACACACACACACTCACCCTTTGTCTTTCTCTCTGTGTACTTCCTTGTGCATTTGTTTGTGTACAAATATAAAAATTCCAGATATCCCTGGAATTTGAAAGTGCACAGTCTGGCTTACTTAATAAGATCAAAGCCAGTAGGGTATACAGAGAGGCAACTAGAGCTTGCATTTCAGATTGCTCCCAGCTGAGAATCTAGTTCAATCTTGGATTTTGTTGGTTTCAATTTGTTCAAAATGAAAAGTCCCTTGCATTAAAGATAAGATCTAATCAGAGAAGAATCCTTTCAGGATACTTAATACTAAAGATTATTAAGATGAATCATAAAACTTGTGACCTAAGTACATACATTTTGTTATTTCTAGACTTTTAGTGAGCTCTTGATTAAATGACCCATTCCTATTTCTCTCCTACTACAGGATAATCAATAGCTTCCCACCATCTTCTTCTAGTTCATCTAACTCAGATATGAGGAGCCACAATAATCTGAAACTAACAGCATGCATTAAGATGGCTTTGTAGGTCTTCTGGATGAAGTTCCTTTCTGTCCTGCTGGACCACAACAAGAAAACTCCAAGACTCAATGACTACTGGCAGATATCTTGCAGGAAGTAAGTGAGTCCATCACAATAGACAGTGAGTGGATCTCAGGGATGGCAGAGTGAAGATCCTAAAATGAAGTTATTTAAATACTAATTACACCATGTCTGGAGTTTTTCCTGCTTCTAAACTTCTATTATATTTTTTAAATCCTTATTTTTAACTACTTTAAGTTTCAGATTTTGTTTACTTTAACCTCAAGGATTATAAATGATATGCAAAATGCAGAAGGTATAAGAATCAATAATTACTTTCTTGTGGGCTAAGTAGAACTCCAGCACTGTCACCCACTGTGCACTTTCTATAGAGGAGGTATATGGTACAAAATCATTCTGAAGAAAACCAAATCCTAAATTAACCAAGATTAAGCAATATTTTTCAAAGAAAACTTTTCCTGGTTGTATTTTTAATCATAAAATCCTATAACTTAATTTTAAGTAAGGGTGTGTGTGTGTGTGTGTGTGTGTGTGTGTGTTTGGAAAAAAGTAATGCCTGACGTTCAAAAAAAAAAAGCTAATGTTGTGTCTAGTAGTACCAATGAAACAGAGACCCCAGTGGCAAATCCAACTTTATGTTCTAGAACAAGGATACTAATGGATTCAATTGCTCTTAGTTTAAAAAAAAAAAAAATCAGAGTGGGAAGCAGAAAAAGATCTTTAATCATATGCCTCTGTTTTCTTTAGTGTCAATCAACCAAAAAGTACATTGCACAGACAGAGAATGAGGGTGGGAAAGAGGAAGCAAAACTGTTTCTAACATTCAAATATTGTTCTTTACTTACATCAGTGTTGGGAAGGGGATATTCAATTTGGAAACCCAATGACCTTTTACAAACTGCTGGAATAGGCACAAGGGAAGACATGCTGCTTCTGGAATCAAACAGACAAAGAGTTTAAGTTCAGATGTGTAGCTAACGCCATGACTTGCTTAAAAGGACTGCCATGAACACACACCATCAACAAGAATTGATAAAGAGCAGTTTTTCACAATTAAACTGTTTTTAAAGTTCTGTTTATTGTAGGAAATTGGCTGGCACATGAAATCAAGCTATAAAGCACAAACTTCATAGATTCCTGTTAAAATGGAGGGCTTGGGAGGCAATGATAAAGAGCCATCCAAACAGAGTTCTAAAATCGTTGCTTAAAATATACCTTTGATTTGAGTTAGAAACACCTTGCTTTGGAAGCAGCTTTGGTTTTATTCTCTCCTATATTATACCCCAACCACAGTTTCTCCTCTCTTCTCTCCTCTATGTCATCCCCACCACAGCTCCTCTTCCCCAGATCTACTCCTTCTCCATTTCACTTCAACAAAGGGCAGACCTCCCAGGGATATCAAACAAAAATGGCGTATCAAAGTGCAATAAGACTAGACATATTAAGGCTGGATAAGACAACCCAATAGGAGGAAAAGGGTCCCAAAAGCAAACACAAGGATCAGACACAGGCCCCGCTCTGACTGTTAGGAGTCACACAAGACCACCAAGGTATACAATCATAATATATATGTAGAGATCCTAGCTCAGACTCACAAAAACCCACTAATTATTGGTTCAATCTCTGTGAATCCCTACAAACCCTAGACTCAAAGAAATTCCACTAAAATCAGAAACAAGACAAGGCTTCCACACTCTCCATGTCTATTCAATATAGTACTTAAAGTCCTAGCAAGAGCAATAATACAAGTAAAGGAGATCAGGGGAATACAAACAGGAAAGGAAGAAGTCAAAGTTTCATTATTTACAGATAATATGATAATGGATATAAGCAATCCCAAAAATTCTACCAGGGAACTCCTACAACTAGTAAACACACTCAGCAAACATGTGTTTGAGTGTATACAAAATTAACTTTAAAAAATCAGCAGCCTTTCTATGTACAAACAAGTCAACAGGCTAAGAAAGAAATCAGAGAAACAACACCCTTCACAATAGCCACAAATAATATAAAATGTCTGGGGAAACTCCAACCAAGCATGTGAAAGAAATCTATGACAAGAACTTCAAGTCTTTGAAAAAATATTGAAGAAGATATCAGAAGGTAGAAAGATTTCTTAAGCTCATGGATCAGTAGTATTTACATTGTAAAAATGGCTGCCTTACCAAAAGCAATCTACAGACTCAATGTAATCCCCATCAAAATTACAGCACAATTCTTTACAGACTTTGAAAGAACAATACTCAACTCCATATGAAAAAACAAACAACAACAACAAAACAAAAAAAAAAAAAAAAAAAACAAGCTATCTAGAACAATCCCGTACAATAAAAGAACTATGGGCATCACCATTCCTGATATCAAGCTGCTTTTATTGGCATAAAAACAGACACACTGATCAACAGAATCTAATTGAATCTGTACACCTATTGATACCTGATGCTTGATAATAGAGCCAGAACTATCAAGAGGAAAAAAGAAAGCATCTTTGACAAATGGTGCTAGTCTAACTGGATTTAAGCATGTAGAAGAATATAAATAGATCCATATTTAGCACTCTGAACAAAACTCATGTCCAAGTGGATGAAAGACTTCAATATAAAACCAGATGCCCTAAACCTGATAAAAAACAAAGTGTGGAATAGGCTTGAACCCATTGGCACAGGAGACAAATTCCTGAACAGAACACCAATAATGCAGGAACTAAGACTGACAATAAATGGGACCTTATAAAACCGAAAAGCTTCTGTAAAGCAAAGGACACCATCAATAGGACAAAATGTCAGTCTACAGAATGAGAAAGGATTTTCACCAACTCGACATTTGACAGAGGACTAATACCCAAAAAATAAAAACTCAAGAAACTAGACATCAACAAAACAAATAATCTAATTTTAAAATGGAGTACAGATCTAAACAGAGATTTCCCACAGAGGAATCTCCAGTGGCTGAAAAATACTTAAAGATTCAACATACTTATCAATCATGGAAATTCAAATCGAATGACTCTGAGATTCCATCTTACACCTGTGAGAATGGCTAAGACCGAAAACTCAAGGGACATCTCATGATGGTGAGATTGTGGAGCAAGGGAAACAATCCTCCACTTATGATGGGAGTGCAAACTTGTACAGCCACTTTGAAAATCATGATGGTAATTTCTCAAAACAAATGGGAATCATCTATGTTAAGAGCCAGCTCTTCTGGAATATGCTGGCATATACCACTGAGCATACACCCAAAGGATACTCCATCTTATTACAACGACATTTACTCAACTATGTTCTTAGCAGTTTTATCTTAAAAGCCAGAAACTGGAAACAACCTAGATGTTCCTCAACCAAAAACTGGATAAAGAAAACGTTGTTCATTTTACACAATGGAGTATTACTCAGCTGTTAAAAAATAACACCGTGAAATTTGCAGGCCAATAGATGAAACTAGAAAAGAATCATCCTTAGTGATGTAACCCAGACCCAGAAAGATAAACATGCTACGTATTCACTTATAAGTTGTTATTAGCTGTAAAGTAAGGGATAATCATGTTACAATACATAGACCCAGAGAAACTAAGTAACAAGAGAGCTAAAGAGGACAGATGACTCTTCCTGGGAAAGGGGAATAGAATAGATATCACAGGTGGACTCAGGTAGGGTTGGGACTGAAACAGGAGGGATCAGTTTGAGGAGAATGGAGATTAAGAGTACTGAGAAAGATAACTGGAAGGGGGGCGTTGGGAAACAAGGTAGAAACCTAGGGCAATGGAAATTTCAAGAAAACTATGAGAGTAACCATAAATAAGACCCATATTAATAAGGGATGAGAAGCCTGAACCAACCATCTCCCCTAAACAGGCAAGACTTCCAATAGAGGGATTGGGACACCAATCCAGCTACAAATACTTCAACCTACAATTTGTCATGACTGCAAGATGTGCTGGGGTAAAGGTGATACTTGTAGGAGTGGCCAATCAATAACTCGTGTACCTTGATACCCAAGTCATGAGAAAGAACCCAGACCAGACACTTCCTGGTGGGCCAGGAATCACACGCTGGATAGCCCACAGACCTAGGATATAACCAAATGACAAGCAAAAAAAAAAACAAAAGTCATTGAAATGATTCCTAGTGATATTCTGCTATACTTATAGACTGGAGCCTAACATAATTGTTGTGAGAGAGGCTTCATCCAGAAATGGATGGGAACGAATACAGAAACCCAGAGCCAAACATTCAGTGGAGCTTAGGAAAACATGCAGAAGACGTGGGAGGAAGAATCCGGAAGGGTCAACAGAAGCTTCACTTATGTATGTCATGTAGGATAGAATGGGGCCCAGGAGAACGACTATACTGCTTAATCACTACACTTAGTCTAAGCACATTATCAGTGTTATCCTGCTTTAATTTTATCAACTGCATCCTTTTTAAATGATTTATGTATTTTACGTATGTGAGTGCACTGTCATTCTCTTCAGACACACCAGAAGAGGGCATCAGAACCCATTGCAGATGGTTGTTAGCCACCATGTGGTTGCTGGTTATTGAACTCAGGACTTCTGGAAGAACAGTCAGTGCTCTTAACTGATGAGCCATCTCTCCTTCTCTCTCTGAGCCCTTAACTGCACTTACTAAGAAGAGTTTTTAATATTATAAAAACATGAAATATTATATTTTATATCAATACTAACATCTGGGAAATAGCACAGACAAGCACCAGCAAAGACAGGAAGAGTCCATAAAAGCCTACACTCTTGCAAAAGTGTTCAACTTTGGCTGTGCCTAAAAGAAAGAAGGTAGATAAAGAAGCCAGCATGCCTGAGATATCATTGATTTCTTCTAATCCCTAAGACTTAACTAAACTAAATTCATGCTGTGAGCAATCAGCCCTTATATATGGTGAAAATTTTGATTTTACATTAAAAGAGTATCAAGAATTCACTATCTTTTGTCTACCCAGGAAAACAAAGTTTCCTAATTGATCCAGCTATATCAAGTCTCTCCTCCAGACTTGTCAAGTCCACCTTATTTACCTAAATGAGTGTTACTTTCTACTTTCTTGCATATTTAAAAATCTTTTGTGACTTCCTATTGTCAGAACAGTAAGTCCAAGACTGCTGGGAGGCCATGTTGTGTCTTTTAAAGTTTCCATCACTTAATTTAAGCCAGATAGCTTCGCTTCCTTCTACTCATTGGTCTCATTCAACCCTGCGTAATTTCTAAGTTAACTGCAGGCAGGTTCCCTGTGTATAGTAATCTACTTTGCCTCCCAAGCATTGCTGAATGTACCCAGCTGGAACTTGCTCTCTTTCTTTCTTTGTAAAAATGTTTCAAACCCCACACATATTTCATCTGTAGCTTTAATTTTTCAAAGACCTACTTTTAATGATGGTTCTTAAACACTTCAACCTCCCTTCTAGACACCACCCACCAGAGGTAGTAGGAAAGAAAGGTTACTAGGATACGGGGGAAGTGGACCCGTTTAGAAATGATTCCTTGGAGCAAATCCCTTCTGTGTTGTCAGGAAATCAGCAGTTCAGTTCACAGGTCAGCAGCAGCAGCTCAATCAGCTCAAAACACTTTTGAGCAGATATACCAGCAGTCTAGTTCAATAGTGTTGGGATAGAAGCAATGCCTCATGTCTTACCTAAGCATGTAAGTCTAACTTAGTAAAACTCCAGGTGAGTCTGTAGCAGCTGATACCACTCTGCCAATTAGCCCACGTCCACTGAAGTAGTAAGAAGCCACCAGCATAGCTCCAGAAGTTTTTTGGTGCATTTCTCTCTATGGAGTCCCGACAAATGGAGTTCAGCTATGTAAGGTGGACCAATACATGCATGTCATTAGCGGAGAATCTTTCATCACACATACTTTTATGTGCTTGCTTTATCAAAGCATCCTTGTACCTGTGTCCACTTCAGCAAACTCTTCCTTCCCATGTGTACCCCAGCAAAACACTATCTGACACAACTGACTTTGCAAAGAACCCTTAAGTTTGCATCTTACTCATCATTTCTCTATTTGTTAAAGAACAAATCCTAAAAAATTGAAGCCTCCATCAGACAGAAACTTGACGCAATGAACACTGCAAACTTTTATAATCCATAGAAATGCCTACATGCTCCAACCACAAGCCACATGTAACAATTTCTTACACATTTATAAAATGTCCACCATTAATCAATCATCTGCACGCAAAGAAAGCAAGAATGAAATTCTTTTCTGAATTCTGATCTACTTTTCTCATCCTTGTTCCAGAAACAACTTGAGCATATAAGCAACCTCCAAAGTCTGTTTTATACCACTCTGTCTAAGTATCTGCTACAACTGTGTGTGTGCATGTGTGTGTATGTGTAGGAGGTGGGGTGTCTACCACGATCTCTCTTTGCTTTTGGAGAAAAAATCTCTCACTGAACCTGGAGCTATCAGCTAGACTGGCTTTGCAGAAAACCCCAAGGACCCTCCTGTCTCTGTCTTCGCAGCACTAGGATTACAGTTGTCATCATCGTCTCAGCTTTTACACAGGTGCTGTGGATGAACGTTAGATCCCCACATTCTCAAGTCAAGCAACCTACTGATGGAGCCACCTTCTCATCCCCAAATTGCTTTCCTACACGTTAAATGAGTGCAGTAGGATTAGGAGACTTTAGTATCTGTAAGAATAGATTTTTTTCTCAAAACAATTTATTTTTGACGATTAAGGAACCCACTTTCCAGGGTTTTTGTAAACTGCACAATCATGAGGACACCCGCAGGAATCAATTCTCTCTTCCTACAGTGTAGGACCCAGGGATCCAACTTAGAATTGGCAGGACGGATCTTGCCCATTGGAAAATCATCTTGAAATAGTATTTTTTGAGACAGGCTCATGTTTGAAAGCACAGGCTGGACACTAATGTCAGCAAACGTTCAACTTCCCAAATCAGCCACAGCCAGATGCTATTTTCTTGTTTTAAGGCATCTGTATTTCTTTTTTTCTGGTGAACTGTCAGCATGTATGCTTTTACTTTGTTTTTATAGAGTGACTGGATTTGCTCTCATTAATTCGTTTCTGGTGGTATTGGTAGCAAACCTTTCCATAACATGGCTTACAAATCACTCTTATTGATGTTATTAGTCATTTGAATGTACTTGAGCCAGTTTTGTCAAATGAACATTTTAATTTGGATGTGCTTCAATTGAGCAATGGTTTCTTGTCCATCTTTTGAGCTTTATAATTTTTAAGGAAGCCTTTCCAACAATAAATAAAGCATGCTATCTCCATGGCTTAGTCGATTATTTTATGACATTGTATTTTAGTTGTAATACAGCATTCATATTCTATGATGTATGTGTTCACATACATTAGCAGGGAGAACATGAAATAAAGTATGCAGTTTACTGATATGTTGTCCATCTGTAGAGTCAGAAAGGACTTGTCTTTTTGAATTTCTTGTTTTTTTTCCAGTTACCTGATAGGAATTTATATTTTTTTCATACTTTATTTACATTTCAAATGTTTCCCCCTTTCCAGATCTCCCCTTTGGAACCTCCCCATTCCCTCCCCCCTCTCCCTGCCACTATGGGGGTATTCCCCCACCCACCCATCCACTCTCATCTTCCCTCCTTGGCATTCTCCTATACTGGGGGATTTAACACCCTCAGGCCCAAGGGCCTCTGCTCCCCCTGATGTCTAACAAGACCCTCCCCTGCTGCATATGTGGCCAGCACCATGGGTCCCTCCAAGCGTATTCTTTGGTTGTTGATTCAGTCTCCAGGAGTATAGAGAGGTCAGGCCAGTTGCCACTCAACAGAGGAATGGATACAGAAAATGTGGTACATTTACTCAATGGAATACTACTCAGCTATTAAAAACAATGACTTCATGAAATTTGCAGGCAAATGGGTGGAACTTGAAAATATCATCCTGACGGAGGTAATGCAGTCACAAAAGAATGAACATGGTATGTACTCACTGATAAATGGTTATTAGCCCAAAAGTTCGGAATACCCACGAGTCTTTTTGAATTTCAGTTGTGTGTTTTTTCCTGTAGTGGTCTATAGAGTCATAAAGGGCTTGTCTTTTGGAGTTTCAGTTATGTGTTTTTTCCACTGTAGTGGTGTGTAGAGTCAGAAAGGACTTGTCTTTTGGAGTTTCAATTGTGTGTTTTTCCCCTGTAGTGATCTGTAGAGTCAGAAAGGACTTGTCTTTTTGAGTTTCAGTTGGGTTTTTTTTCTGTAGTGGTCTCCATGTGCTGCAAAGCCATGCTTCCTGTACCAGAGGTGAGGTCTACACAGTGTGGTATAAGGACAAATGGTTTGAAATTTCTGTTGGGGATTGTGCTTATTTAGTAAATTAGGGGTTGTAGATTCTCCTTCAATAACCATGATTTCATTAGCATAGCACACCAATCAGTGTATAAATATACACACAGCATTTTTATTAACTTTTCTGGTCTGGGGTTGTGGTGTTCCCACTGAGAGCCAAAGAACACTTAAAAACAAACAAACAAACAAAAATCCGATACCAGGCATTAGAAGCACTCTTCTGAGTTTCTGGACAATGTTGTGGAAAAGACTCCTAAAGCATGCAGCCTATTGTACTTCATTATTTCCTGGAGAGAGAAGTTAAGTCCCTATTGCTGAAAACATATGTACTTCAGAAACAGGGCCAAGAAATACCTGACTTAGAACTACCTTGAATGCTCCCTCACTGCTTTCATGCAAATTTTCAAAGGATAGGGGCAACCAACAGTTCTAGCCAGCTCTGATGCCTATGAACGATATCAACAATCAGCATAGCATAATAACCCTACTGGTGCAGTATTGACACACATACCATGGCAGTTACCAACAGATCTCTCATTGGACATAAGAGCTGCTCAACAAGAAGAATACCATGCCTGCTACTGGAATCCTGGATAGCTACTCACTCAGTGCTAGTGAAGTGATGCTTAGGCACTTTTTGACTTACCAGTCTTTTGTAGTTTGCTTTGATTTTATTTTTTGTGGTTTTGTGGGGTTTGGGGGTTTTGGAGTTTTTTGGGTTTATTTTTTTGTCTGTTTGTTTGGTTTTTTATTTTTTGAAAGAGAGTGAGAACATAAAGTTGGCTAAATAATGAAGTATGGAGGATCTGGGAGGAGAAAAACATGATCAAAATACATTGTATGAAAAAAATTAACAAAAACAAACATATGAGAAAATCAACTGAAAATAAACCAGAAACATCCTGAAACTGACCAGCTTTGGATCAGTTCTGCAAATTCCAGTTTGCTGTGTGCTCAGAGGCCAGATTTATTTACATAAACACAAATAAAAGAGTGAATTATATCCAAATATCATTACTCCTGGCTCTAGAGAGCCTTTAACAGCCAGCTTCCATTAGTGGCAAACTGTAAAATTAATCTTAAACCAACAAAGGTTCTCGAAAGTATAAGACTTACGTTTTGCTGACACAGTTTTAAAAGTTAAGGTTTGAAAGAAAGTAAAATAGTTTTTGAAAAAAGCTTTGGTACGCTGCATCGGACTTCCTGCCATCCTGCCATTGCCCCACGGGGTGTTCATTTAGCAGCGATGCATCGAACTTCCTGCCATCCTGCAATTGCCCTGTAGGTCGGTCATTTAGCCTCACTGAGGTTTCAATTCATCCAGGAGAACAAAACAATATGTTCACTTGTGCTTTGATAGTCCTCGGTGTTACTTTATGCTCTCTCAACCTGGCTATGTGTGGGTGGGTGACTAATTGGCATTTATTTTATTTTATTATTTATTCTTTAAGAAGTCTTTCTTTCTTCTGCTGCTTTTAACTCCATAATTATTGGGCTTCTTCTCATTACCCTGATGATCAGTGCACCAGTAACTCGACACGAGTTGCCACTGAACATATTTGTCATAGAGACCCTCATAGACAAAGTGACTTTTTTAAAATTTGTTTTCAAGAAGAGGGATACCTTTCTGCTCTTTTCTCTGCTTCAATCTATGTTAAATCATTTCATGATAATGTTATTTAACATGGAAGTTGTTTTGTTATACATAAAATAAAGTGTGGTTTTTAAGAATAAAAGAAGAAAGAAAGAAAAAAGCTTTGGTAATGTTAATTGGATAAAAGTTACTTTGTCATTTAAAGACATTTTCATTTCCCTGCAATAAATAGAAATAAAACTATAGTAACTAAGCTGTGTGAGTTACTTATTTGGATAGTAAGTGAGCAGTGAGTGCTTCCCATTTTATAAATCTTCCAATGAAAATTTTAGAGACAGAGATGGTGAGACTTGAAGGGCAGTTCTAGATTTCTTAGCTCTTTGATTCATGTTGCAATTCAGGTAACATGACATGCCAACCAGAATTAGAAATGTTCGGGGCTGGTGAGATGGTTCAATGGTAAAGACACTTACCACTAGGTCTGACAAGCTGAGCTTAATTCTTGAGTTCCACACAGTAAAAGAAGAGAACCAACTCTAGAAAGCTGTCCTCTGCTTTGTACATGTGTGCTATAGCACACACACACACACACACACACACACACACGAATGCAAAATCATTTTCTTAGAAGTGGTCAATAAGCAAGGAGAGTCCTGGTATCAGAAGGTACAAAAGCACATATTGTTAAACAAAGAAAGAATAAGGTTTTGAACTATCGGTAGGTTAGTATGTGGTAAAATAAACACTATGTTTTTAAAACTGCCTAGAAAAAGTATAGATACAAAGCTCACTGCCTCTTACAATGCAGCCATTGAAAGTATTCTCTTCTCACTAGAGAAAGGATAATAAAGGTGAATTTTGGTCATTGATCTCCAGAGATATTCTGAAAAGTGATTGATTGCAGAAAAGAAATGCAATTCCTGAGACATCAGGTCATTAAAGGAAGACAAATGGCTGTCCTATCTGATCATATTCACCGACTCACAGCACAGTTGGGAAGATGTAGTTCTATGTAGCACTGTCTCAGCTTAAACAAGTAAAACTGGTACTTTTGTACCTTTGATTCTCTGGCCAAACCAGGGTTCCACCTGAATGTTAAATCTTCACAGTACAGATTTTTTTTTAATGCCAGGAGTATTCGTTCATAGAGTAACCTCTATGAAGCTTCCCTGTTGAGGTTTACAGGGGAAAAAAATAATATCTACAGCTTGCAGGGAGTGGAGTGATCCTGCTTCTTCACTGGAGAATATTCTTCAGTCTGTGACTCAGAGTACAAATTAAACCAAAGCTCAGAAAAATTTTAACTGTTTAATAATGCTTCCTCTGGAAAAATAAAAATGTATGACCAATCTTATGAATAAAGGAGCATGCACCTTTTGGTTTTGTTGTCTTATTTTTAAAAAGCATTAAAAGTACATCATAAAAAGGCCAATTAGATGCCAAAGATCATATACTGTTTTCTAAAATAACAGTGCACTGCTAACACAGCATATGACATCTGAGCATCCTCATCTGCCAACCTTGAATGAGATGGCTGGTCCAAAATTGACATGTAAGTCTGTGATCAAAGGAAATAATAGTCATAGCAAAAACTTTTTTATTCTAAGAGTGTTACTTTCTCTCACTGTAAGCAGAAAGAAAGGAATTGATAATTAGCCCTGTGTTTTAAATGATTCAGTCTATATGTACTTTCAGTCATCAAAGACAGAGATAAAGGTTAAAATCTTGAGATCTCATAATGACATGATTATTTTATAAAAGACTGTGAAAGAAGCCAAGATGCTAGCATGCTTAGTTGTGGAAGGGTTGTCATGAACAGCATGGTCAAAAGACACATGCTAATGGCAAATCTGGCTACTCCCCTGCCTTTTAGTTGTTGGCCTTCTGAGTTGGGATTAGAGATGCAAAACAGTTAGGGGGGAGGAAGAAAATTCACAAGGTATATGCTAAAACCATTGACATTCAAATTAAGAAAAAGACATAGCATTAAAAGTGAATCATCAATGTATCTGTCAGTAACTATTTCTTAACAAAAACAACACGGTATAGAGAGAACAAGATAGTGCAGGTTAAGACTGCATCTGGCAACTATAGAGGCCAACTGAAGGACAGCAGCTAAGAATATGTTGCTAAGTGGAGAACTGAAAGGAAAAGCCAAGGAACCGAAAGGCTTCTGAAGAGTCTGTCCTTCTGTCTAACCAGGTAACCCTTCTGGGAGGCAGATGGAACTAACAGGAAGCAGTCACTTCTCATCCTTAGACCGTACAGACATGTATGTTCCTTTCCTAAAAGATCAAATACACCAATGAAAAAGAAAACCAAACCCCTAAAGAATTTCATGATCAGATTATTTGGAAGTGACTCTAACAATTTGCAATTCATATTTCTAAGTGGTAAAAGACACAGTATACCCAAACTTATAGGGCACAATGAAATCAGTACTAAAAGGAAATTCATAGCACTAAGTGCCCTCATAAAAAAAAACAGGAGAGACTCTACACTTGCAACTTAACAGCACAACTGAGAGCCCTAGAACAAAAAGAAGCAAGCACACCCAAAAACTCAACTGCAGGAAATAAATTAATTAGAAACAAAGAGAACAATACAAAGAATCAACAAAACCAAAATTTGGTTCTTTGAGAAAATCAAAGATAAACCCTTATACAAACTAACTACAGGACACAGAGACAGTATCCAAATTAACAAAATCAGAAATGAAAAGGTATACATAACAATAGAAATGGGGGAAATTTAAAAAAAAATCATATCTTACCACAGATGCCTTTACTCAACAAAACTGGAAAAATCTAGATGAAATAGATGACTTTTTAGACAGATACTACATACTAAAGTTAAATCAAGGTCATGTGAACTGTCTAAATAGGTCCATATCCTCTAAGAAAATAGAGGAAGTCATTAAAAACCTCCCAACCAAAAAAGCTCAGGTCAAGATGAGTACAGAATTCTACTAGACCGTCAAAGAAGAGCTAATACCAACACTCCTCAAACTATTCCATACAATAGAAACAGAAGGAACACTACCTGATTGATTCTATGAAGCCACAGTTACTCTGATACCTAAACCACACAAGGACACAACAAAGAAAGAGAACTTCAGACCAATTTCAGTAATGAATGTCAATGCAAAATACTCAATAAAATTCTAGCAAACCAAATCCAAGAACACATCAAAAACATCATTCACCATGATCAAGTAGGCTTCAACCCAGGGATGGTTCAATATAAGAAAATCCACTAATGCAATCCACTATATAAACAAACAAAGAAATCACATGATCATATTATTATATGCTGAAAAAGCATTTGACAAAATACAAAACCCCTTCATGTTAAAAGTATTGGAGAGATCAGGAGATCCAAGGCCCATGCCTAAACATAATAAAGGTAATATACAGCAAACCATCAGCCAATATCAAATTAAATGAAGAGATACTTGAATCAATCCCACTAAAATCAGGGACAAGGAAAGGCTTCCCATTCTCTGTATCTATTCAATATAGTACTTGAAATTCTAGCTAAAGCAGTAAGACAACCAAAAGAGATCAAGGGGATACAAATTGGCAAAGAAGAATTCAAGATATCACAATTTGCAGTTGATAAGATAGTATATATAAGAGATTCCAAGAATTCTACCAGAGCACTTCTACAGCTGATAAACAACTTCAGCAAACTGGTTGGATAAAAAAATAAATTCAAACAAATCAATACCCTTCCTTTATACAAATGGTAAATGGGCTGAGAAAGAAATTAGCCACAAAATCCACAAATAGTATAAAATATCTTGGTGTAACTCATACCAAGTAAGTTAAAGATTTGTATGACAAGAATTTCACCCCTGAAAAAAGAAATCAAAGAAAACCTCAGAAAGTTCTCCCATGCTCATGAATTGATTGGTAGGATTAACATAGTAAAAATGGCCATCCTGCCAAATGCAATCTATAGATTCAATGCAATTTCCATCACAATTCCAACATAGTTTTTCAAAAACATGAAAAGAGCAATTCTCAATTTCATATGGAAAACAACAACAACAAAAAAAAAAAAAAAAGCCAGGATAGTCAAAACAATTCTCAACAATAAAAGAACTTCTGAAGGAATCACTATCTCTGATCTCAATTTGTACTGTAGAGCAATAGTGATAAAAACTGCATGGTATTGATACAGAGACAGAAAGGTTGATCAATGGAATAAAATTAAGGACCCAAAAATAAGCCCACCACTTTTAGACACTTGATCTTTGACAACGAAGGCAGAAACATATAGTGGAAAAAAGACAGCATCTTCAATAAATGGTGTTGGTCTAACTGGCAGTCTGTGTGTAGAAAAATAAAAATAGATCCATATTTATCACCTTGCACAAAACTCAAGTCCAAGTGGATCAAGGACCTCAATGTAAAACCAGATACACTGACTCTCATAGAGCAGAAAATGGGAAAGAGCCTCAAATTCATTGGCACAGGGGGAAATTTCCTAAACAGAACTCCAATGGCTCAGGCTCTAAGATCAACAGTTGATAAACTGGACTTCATGAAACTGACAAGCATCTGTAAGGCAAAAGACAGAGTCAATAGGAAAAATCAGCAACCTACAGACTGGGAAAAAGTCTTTACTAACCCCACTTTGGACGATAGAGGGCTAATATCCAATGTATATAAAGAACTCAAAAATCTGACCACCAAAAAAAACCCAAATCACCCAATTACAAAATGGGGTATAGAGCTAAGCACTGAATTCACAACAGAAGAATCCAAATGGCCAGGAAGCACTTTAAAATCTGTTCAAAGTCCTTAATCATCAGAGAAATGCAGATTAAAATTACCCTGAGATTCCTCCTTATACCAATCACAATGGCTAAGATCACAAACTCAGGTGACAGCACATGCTGGCAAAGATGTGGAGAAAGAGGAACACTCCTCCATTGCTGATGGGATTGCAAACCAGTACAACCACTCTGGAAATCGATCTAGAGGTTCCTCAGAAAATTGGAAATAGACCTACCTGAAGACCCAGCTATACTACTCTTGGGCATATACCCAAAACGCACCCTACCATACCACAGGAACACATGCTCCATAATTCCATGATGTTCATAGCAGCCTTATTTGTAATAGCCAGAAGCTGGAAACAACCCAGATGTCCTTCAAAGAATGGATACAGAAAATGTACTTAATTTACACAATGGAATAGTACTCGGCTATTAAGAATGAGGACATCATGAGTTTTGCAGACAAATGGATGGAACTAGAAAATTGTATGTACTCACTAATAAGTGGATATTAGCCAAAAGTGCAGAATACCCAGGATACAACCCACAGAATTTAAGAAGTTTAACAAGCAGAAAGACCAAATGAGGATGCTTCAATCCCACTTAGGGGAAAAAATAATCACAGGAGGTAGAGGGAGGAATTTGGGTGGGAGAGGGGATGGGAAAAGGGTAACAGGATCAGATATGGGGGTGGGGACAGGAGAGAAGCCCAGAGAACAAGCAGAATGAATGAAGATATGCAGCCTCAGAAGGTGGGAGGTGGGGAGACCCTCTAGAAATTACCGGAGACCTAGGAGATGAGAGACTCTCGGGACTCAATGGAAGCAATCATAGATGTAATGCCCAACAGTGGGGAAAGGGAACTGGAAGAGTTCACCTCTAATAGATAGACAGGGCCCCAAGAGGAGGGATGGTGTTACCAACCCTCAGTCAAAATTTCCATGGTTGATGCTGGTTATTGCTATAGTTCAGAATTATTTTTAATCTTCCTAAAAGACAAAGCAAACAAATTTCTAAGAACTTGCATTTGCCTTCACTACATATTATTTTTTATTCTTCTCCTTCACATCTGTCTGCACATCTATCTTCACATCTGTCAGCCTTCTTACTCATCCCTAGCTCGTTGATGAGACTATCCTTATTGGGTCTCCATCTCAAAGCTGTTCATATGAACTTCACAAAGCTTTCTCTGCTTTACCACAGTCTCTCCTTGTTGACCTTATCTTTCATCAGGCACTATTGTGCTTTCTCTCAATGTCTTACAAAGTTGGCCCTTCTCAGTGAAATCCTACAAGTTAAATTTATAAAATATGCATTGCAAAATACAAGTGAGATTAAAAATACAAGTTTCATCTTGATCTCGTATTTAGCCAGAAGTAAATTAAAAGTGAGGAGTCATTTAATTTAATAATTTAATTAAATAATTTAATTAAAAGTCAACCTGATATAACCACCCAATAACCCAAATCATTTCAGAATTCTACCTCAGATCTTTCTTTTTATTTATTTGGCAGTTGTCGGGTTTTAGAAAGCAAGCATACACCATCTGTTTGAATCAGGAAGCTGTCAGATACATACAGTAGTTAGACAGATGTAGTAATATCCATGATGTTTATCTCAACAGCAGCAGGCTTCCTTCTTCTGAGCAAGTTACCTCACCAGTTCAGTATAGGCAAGTAATCTCAGACCACAGTCTCAGGAGGAGCACCTGATCACTAAGATCAACGGCAAATTCTCCCTTTTAGTGGAGAGGAAGTTAAATTGTATCTATCCCCTTGGTAAGTGGATAACTCAAAGGGAAAGGGGTGTCCCAGGAAAACTTAGGACCTCTTCTATCCCTATTATTCTAAGATTAGGTCTTTTCATGCCACCTCAGATTTCCTGGATGGTTTGTGTCAGAAATTTTTTAGATTTCACATTTTCTTTGACTTATTTATCAGGGTTTTTTTTTTTTTCTACTGTATCCTCTACATCTGATATTTTCTCTTCCATCTCTTGTATTCTGTTGGCAATGCTTGTATTTGCTGTTCCTGTTCTCTTCCCTGGGTTTTCCATCTCCAGGATTCCCTCAGTTTCCATTTTCAGTTTTATTTATTATTTGAACAGTTTTATTTATTCTGTCACCTATTTAATTGTATTTTCCTGTGTTTCTTTAAGGGATTTATTCATTTCCTCTTTAAAGATCTCTATCATCTTTATAAGATTGTGTTTCGGTTGTATTGGGCTATTCAGGACTTGCTGTAATAGGATAGCTGTGCTCTCTATGTATCATATTGGCCTGGCTTTTGTTGATTGTGTTCTTTCTCCGGCCTTTAGCCATCTGGATGGCTTTAGTCCCTGGATACTTCTGTTGCAGTAGGTATTGGGAAGGGGCCTAATCTTGATGATCCTGGTGTGGCAGGACTCTGGTGGGTATTCTTGGTCCGTATGGTTCTGGATCAGCAGGTCTGAGGAAGGTGGGTGGAGAGGTGGCCAGATAATGGAGGACTGGTAGGCATAGAAAGCTGAGATAGGATCTTCTTATGCAGTATCAGACTAGCTTCTTCTCTCACTCCTTCTGTCTTAGCCTCTGGTGCACTTAGTTTAGAGTACTATGTCACCACACTTGACTTAGCACCTCTGTAAATTTTATTTCCCCTTTCTAAAGTAAAACATACTAAAAAAAAAAAATCTTAAGGAGGAAAAGGGTTGTTTGTCCTACAATTATAGACTACAACTTGTTGCGTGTAATTTTAAAAACATGCTTGCTTCGGCTAGGCTCTGAGATCAGCAGCCACTTGCCTGCAGTGTACTCAGTCCCCACAGCTAGCTAATGGTTTCCTGAGAGTGCCACCCATTTTGTTCCTCCAGCTGGCTTGCTAAGCTGCCCAACAGCTGTTCCTCCTGAGAATGCCTGGAGCTAGTACTCTCATTCCACTGACCAACCACCCTGGAGACCTGCTTTCTCCTGCCCACCTGAGTCACTGTGCATAGAAAACACCAGACAATCTTAATATTTTAAAATCAGCCAGATTACACAACCAATGGGTGCAGAATCTATTGTCCTAAACTCATCTTCTATCCTATGTTGTAATTCTTCCAGTGGCGAGGTCACCACTACTTCTAATAGCCCTCAGGCCTACATGGTGTCTGTCCTCCTCTCCCAAGGCCTAGCAGGAAAAGCCCCTTTCTCTATCTCATCTCCTCCTCTTCCTCCTGGGACCAGAAATCCTGCCTCTGTATCTTCGCCCAACAACTAACTTCTGCCGTCTTTATTGACCCAATCAAGAAACAATTAGGGAACCTTCCCCAAACACCAACCCATCACTGTGGGGAGCTTAAGGTAGAAGGAACTAGAAGCAGCTGGTTACAATATATCCACATTCAAAAGCAGAGAATGAATTAATGCATGCATGATAGTACTCAACTCATTCTTTCCCTCTCATTCAGTTCTAGGATCAACCCATAAAGTAGTCCTGGTCACATTCAGGATGTGTCTTCCCACTTCATTTAATCCAATTAAAATAATCTGGCTAGGCATGCCCAGGCAAACCTAATCTAGACAATTTCTCATAGAAATTTTATTCCCTGGTGAATTTGCATTGTGTCAAGTTGTCGATCAAAACTGACTATTGTACCAACTTTAACAGGAACAGAGAAAATAAAAACAAACCTAATTGCACAAGAGTTCCATTTAGACACAAACAATGTTTAGCATTTAAGCTGATTTTAATGTGATAGAGACAAAGACTTGGGGTGAATTGTAAGGCATCCCTGGTTCATTTTTGTCCCTGAATAGCTTGTAGGCGTGACACATTTTAGGTCAAAAGTTTTGTGGGTGGGCTGGTGTCCTTATCCCTCCATTGGAGGTCCTGCCTGGCTACAGGAGAAAGGTAACCACCAACCCAACTACACATCCTGTGTTCTACAATAGAGTCCTGTCTATGATACACTGGTAAAATAGTAGCACAATATTTCTGGGAATAACTGACTACTACCTGATTCAATTTTAGATCTACTTCCTGAGATGGAACCATGCCTGTCACTACACAGGTAGTCAAAGCATGAAATTAGATAGGTCATGGGCCTAGGGAAAAACTAAATACTATTGTTCTGCCGAAGAAACACAGCAATAAAATACCTCATATCTACATTCTGCTCTACCCATAGATCAGATCTGGATCAGTAATCATCAGAGAAGCTTCTTCTTGAAGATAAGAACTGATACAGAGACCTACTTCTGAACAATGTACAGAGATTGAACATTCAGTACTAATGAGTTTTCTTCATCAAACCCTTCCATTCAGGGCTCACAGACCTATGCAAAAGAGAAGGCACAAAGACTCCAGAGGTGATGGATGCATCAAGGCATTTCAAACACAACAGCCCTGGTACTCGTATGAACTCACAGAGCACGTAGCAGTATCCACAGGGCTTGTACATGTTCAACACAGATTGTATCCAAGGACAGAGAGAGGGAAAGAGATACCACCCCTCATCAAAAAGCTACCTTCACTTGATATCTCCTCAAAAAAGGAAAAAAATTAGTTTTCTACAACAGAACTCAAAGGGAATATTAACTACATTTAAGGGCAGGCCCCAACCTTAGCAATGAATGACCAATACAAAATAAACTCAGCAATACTTTTGTAGACTTTTTGTCTTTTGCTTGCATATTATTGTTTATGATTTTGTATTTTTATAGATATTGTGTGTATATATATATGTGTGTGTGTGTTTCTTATGTTTTCTCTTTGTGACTATTTCTTAATTCTTCTTTGTTTACTTTTTGCATGTTTGTTTATTAGAAAGAGGTTGGGCCTAGAGTTGGGTAAGTAGGAAAGTGGGGAGATTCTGGGAGAAGCTGTAGGAGGGAAAAGCAGTTCATAATATACTGCATGAAAAAATTCATTTTTAATAAAAGTGATTTTAAAAAGAGAGCTATTTTCCAAGCCAGAACACATGAAGGGTCAAAAGGAAAGTGACTACTGGAAGCCACACAAAATACGTCACTGTTTTTCTTTGCTTCTATGTTTCTTAAAAACTAGCTATAGTAGAATATATTGAAGGAGCAGAAGTCAAAACGTTAACAAACAAGGGACGCATTTCCAGATCCTGCTTCAAAATCACAGTTGTTACGGTTCTTGAGATGAAGCCCTTGAAGTGGAACGGGAAGACTGGTGACCAGTGTTGGACGAGCATCATAAATGTGACCATGAACCAAGGCAATCATATAGAGGTCCTAGAATTAGAAAGGAAGGAGGAAATTCTTTCTGCAGACATTGATGGTCACTATCATATGAGAGAGCTTGTAATGGAAAACTAAATCAGACTATGGCACCCAAACAAAGGATACCATCTTAGCTGTTTCTGCCTGAGTCAGTGTCTTTGTTTCATGCTGTCGCTGTGATAAATACAAGGAGCAAAAGCAACTCGTGAAGGAAAAGATTTATGTTACCTTACTATTCTAGGTTACAACCTGTCATTGAGAGACATCATGGCAGGACTTCAAGCAATACCTGAAGCAGAGACTATGGAATTATGCTGTTTACTTACTGACTTGTCGCATATTGACTTGCTGTTTACTGACAACTTGTTCTCTGTCTTGGTCCCAGGTTTGTGCTCAGCTCCATTTTTATATAGCTCAGGTCTACCTGTCTAGGGATGGTGCTTCTCACAGTAGGCTGTTCCTCCCATATTAATCATCAATCAAACCAGTACCTTAGAGACCTTGCCATAGACCAATCTGATACAAGTAATTCCTTAACTGAGGGTCTTGGTTCAAACTAACTATGGCAGTCAGTGTCAGCAACCACAACAACCTCTTGACATCTAGGAAAGCAGAGCTTCAGAAATGCTTCCATGTCATCAGGGATTCATATGCTGTTGCTGTTGTCAGGCCAATTAGGCAAACCTGGGACAAATACTGTAATCTGAAACCGTTTTAAATCATTGCTTGACAGAAAACAAAGGTCATCTCTTTTCCTGTTTTGATATCCTGGAACAATTTTTTTTTACTTTTTAAAAGTTTAATTCTAATTCATTATGTTTAGAATTATTAAGGCTTCACTTTTTTATGCTGTTATTAAGTCATAGCTGAGATTAAAAGTACTTAACTTTTCTAAGACAATGCTCTTGTATTAAATAATAAGTAGAGAGAGATAAAAAGCACAATACTTGCTATTGAGGAGTAAAAATTTCAGAGTATATGTCTTTAGACAATATCTCATATTTCATTTCGTTCACTAAAAGCAAAATTTTAAAAGAATGTATTTCTTACTGTACTAGGCACATAGCATGGAATCTATTACCTGCCATTCAAATGTATTTTGTAGGAAGGGAAACCTGACAGGATAGTCTGCCTGACGTCTGTGTCAACCACCAGCACTAAGTGAAGACATTTCGCATACAGTTCTTGACTTTAACACTTTGCTCAGTGTAAAGCTCGATATTCAGAATCTTCATGCTGTTAGGATCCTCATCTTCACAATTAAACTATTATTTGCTCTACCTTCTTTAAACTGTAATCAAGGTGGCTACATTTGTGTTTGAAAAAAGTCCTATGGAAGGTGATTATGTTTCAGAAAAAAATTACTGTAAGACTCTTTTATTGTATTTTGTTTTGAGACTAGGTCTAACTGGGTAGTGTCAATTTGGCATTGAATTTGTCAACTTCCTGCCTCAATCTGAATGCTGGGATTTCAAGCATGCGTGAAGTCACAGCATTCATCAAGATGGTGTGACCATGATTTCAATCATATCTACCTGGCCCAAGGGAAAGGCAGATGCATTTCTATATTCAAGCTCCTGGTTGCTTTATGGCAGAAGGTCTTTGGGAGGATTTCTGCTTTTGTATTGAACATGACTAATTGAGGAAGCTATATAAATTTCTATTTTGTTTGAGGAAGCATACAACTTTTACCAGGTAATACAAAATTCTTTACTGTTATGGTTTTTAAAATATCTTAAAAAGGAAAATAAGAAATGCAGCATGCTGACACGGAGAGACAGAAAAGACAGTTCTCATTCTCATGGTGCAAGTGCCAAGTGACCTTTTGAGTCTGAACTAAAACAAATTGACAATGACAGCTTCAGATTTTCACTGATCTATCTTGGAAAACATTATTGCAAATTGTATCTTACCAGAAGTGGGTTTTTTGTAATAAAAATGAATTATTCATGTAAATCTCTTCATTTCGTTGTGCACCTGCTGAGAAGAGTTTGCATCGCCTATTGAAGTGTGTGCGCAAGCTGTGCAATTAAACCTTCACTATCAAATTTCTTTTGCTTTGCTAATGCCCTATAATGCATCATAGGAAGGGCAATGACAAACATGGATTTGTATTCATAGACCATTAAGACAACTAATTAGTATTTGCAAAGGTCACTGAAAAGATCAGAGGAAGGCTTTCTGTGGCATTTAGCCACAGACTGAAGTGGTAAGGGACACTTCCTCTTCTTTCAATTGAATCTCTTATCCAAAATATTCATAATCTCATAGTATTCCTGAGAATTAGTTCATCTCTTCTACACAAGAATTTCATAACACTCGCCCACAGCAACAGTTATAGAAGACAACCTCCCACATTATCTGTTCATAAGCTGTTTGGCTTGAACAGGAATTTCACACACACACACACGCACACACACACTGAACATTTTTGTGTTGAGGATTACAATACCATCAAAAGGAGCGAAGCATTCAAAATGCAGGTGAAGTTCACTGTAAAGCATATTTGGAAACCAATCCTCATTCATATTTTTCTTTTCCGCTGCAATAGACACAAGGTTGTACTTATTTCTGTTATCTGCAGGGCCTGTGTAACAGAACCTTTTTTCTCTGTTGCTTTTTCATACACTAATTATAATCTTATGTATTCGTACTATAGAAATTCTACTCTATGGAAGGAAAAGGCACAAGCGTGGAAAGGGGATTTGTTGGGATGAGCGGGTAAATAATTGGGGTGGGAAGATGAACGGGAGGGTGACAGTAATCAGAGCCCATTATGTACAGGTAAGAAATTCTCTTTGAAATGTAAATAAAGTAAATATCAAAAAATAATTGTACATATTAAAAATTATTTTTTAAAAAAAGAAATTCTCAAATAAAAAATTTAGTAAACGATGAAAGTACTTCTAAAGTAATCATTCTTACATTTATTTATTTACAATCATTTCTTCACCTATTCGGTTTTGGTTACTATGCTCCATTGCTCTGTTGATGCAGAGATGAAAGCGGCCTTCTCTTGTTAGAAAGTTCAAGATTAGTTGCAGAGATTGGAGTGTAAATTTACATTTGTATTGCAGTTGGAAAACTGCCATGGTTGATCTGTGCCCATGGTGCTTTGAGAACTTACAAGTAAGGCACCTCACTCCTTCCGGTGTTGGAGGAGCACCGGAGCAAGTTTATCCAAGGGCATAGGAAGAGGTGAGAGCCAGTCAGTTATGTGATGAGGGGGCGAAAACTATCCCAAGGAGAGCTAACGGGACAAGAAACAACGTGTGTAGTTAAGGAACCGAGAGTGCTAAGAGCATGAATGTGGAAAGTAAGGTCGGGACCAGGTTCTGTAGTGTCATAAAGTGTTGGACTTTCTAAGACAGTGATGCGCCACAGCAGCTTCATGGTTTCAAATAGTAATCCTAATGGTAGATTTAAATTATTTATTTATTCATTCATTCATTCATTCATTCATTTAGTGTGTGTGTGTGTGTGTGTCTGTGTCTGTGTGTGTGTGTGTGTGTGTGTGTGTGTGTGTGTGTGTGTGTGGTGTCTAACTGTAGACCCAGAGGACTAATTTCAGGAGTCTGATGTCTTTTTCCACTATGTGGGATAGAACTCAGGAAGTCAGGCTTGTGCAACAAGCATCTTTATCTGATAAACATAATGTTAGTGTTAAACTTTCATTTTAATGGCAGTAGGCAAGAAAGACTGAAAGAGGAGAGAAAGAAACCAGGATTAGTGGGATTTAAATAGTATCAACATAGGATATGCTGCTCAACTTAGGTCCCAGTCAGGTAAAGTAGTAATGAGGTGGCAGGTCTAGAACTTATTTGTCAGAGAAAATAATATCACCTGTAACTACTCAGACCCAATCTATAAAGGAGTGTTGGCAACTGTCTTAGTCAAGGTTTCTATTCCTGCAAAAACATCATGACCAAGAAGGGGAGGAAAGGGTTTATTCAGCTTACATTTCCACATTGCTGTTCATCACTAAAGGAAGTCGGGACTGGAACTCAAGCAGGTCAGGAAGCAGGAGCTGATGCAGAGGCCATGGAGGGATGTTTCTTACTGGCTTGCTTCCCCTGACTTGCTCAGCTTGCTTTCTTATAGAGTCCAAGACTACCAGCCCAGGGATGGCACCACCCACAAGGGAGCCTACCCCCTTGATCACTAATTGAGTAAATGCCTTACAGCTGGATCTCATGGAGGCATTTTCTCAACTGAAACTCCTTTCTCTGTGATAACTCCAGCTTGTGTCAAGTTGACACACAAAACCAGCCAGTACAGCAACATAGATAGATTTGTTCAAGATGCTAATTACTGAAGGAAAAACAAATGCAAAAGCTAAGTTATGCTAAGTTTTTTTCAGGCAATTCTATAGGATCATAAGATCATAGAAGGTTGTATTTCACTTTCAATGTGGGTTCATCAATAGGGCAGCTGAGTTATTTTCTAAACTTACAATAATCTATTTTTATTGCCATTGATAAACTCTTAACCATCAGAATAAATCCCACCCACTTCCTGCTTCTTACATATCAAATCTGTTTTTCTTCTAGACTGCCAGAATGCTTTTCTAGAGGTGTAGACAAGACCTAGAGCATTCAGAAACATTTCTTGCCCTAGATGTTTATAAGATAAAATTAGAACTACTGAGCTTGGTAATAGTAAGCAACTGACTCTGTACCTCTTTGTTACATAGCATTCAACGTATCATCTCTGAATTACTTATGTACATACAATACTTTATTCATGATATTTTTATTTTATACTGTCAGTTCTTTTTCTTCTACTCTAATAAAATTAAAATGTTAGCTCAATGTTGATAAGTGAAAAATAATTGCTGACTGATTCCTTTTTACTAACATTCTATATTCTTTCAGTAAAATGTAATCTCAAATATATGTGATAGTCTAATCATTCCCATATAATCATTCCCATACAATACAATGATTTACACCCCTTTAACTCTTACACTAGGCTTTGACCAGCCTGAGAGTTGACTTCTGTCTTGATTGCTCTGGATCCAGAGTGGCTTTATGAGATGATGCATATTCAGAGATCACAGGATGGAAGTGGAACTCTTTGGACAACCTCTGATGACATATTCCTCAAGAATTTTATTGAGTATTTTTGCATCGATATTCATAAGGGAAATTGGTCTGAAGTTATCTTTCTTTGTTGGATCTTTATGAGGTATTGGTATCAGTGTAACTGTGGCTTCATAGAACAAATTGAGTAGGGTTCCTTCTGTTTCTATTTTGTGGAATAATTTTAAAAGTATTAGTATTAGGTCTTCTTGAAGGTCTGATAGAATTCTGCACTAAATCCATCTGGTCCTGGGAATTTTTTTTTTGGTTGGGAGACTTTTAACAACTGCTTCTATTTATTTAGGGGTTGTGGGACTGTTGATATGGTTTATCAGATCCTGGTTTAACTTTCGAATTTGGTATCTGTCTAGAAAATTGTCCATTTCATCCAGACTTTCCAGTTTTGTTGAATATAGGCTTTTGTAGTAGAGTCTGATGAATTTTTGAATTTCTACAATTTCCATTGTTATGTCTTCCTTTTCATTTCTAATTTTGTTAATTTGAATACTGTCTTTGTGCCCTCTGGTTAGTCTAGCTAAGGGTTTATCTATTTTTTTGATTTTCTAAAAGAACCAGCTCCTGGTTTGGTTGATTCTTTGTATGTTGTTGTTGTTGTTGTTGTTGTTGTTGTTTCTAATTGGTTTATTTTAGCCCTGAGTTTGATTATTTCCTGCCATCTACTCCTCTTGGTTGTATTTGCTTCATTTTGTTCTAGAGCTTTCAGGTGTGTTGTTAAGCTGCTAGTGTATGCTCTCTCCAGTTTCTTTTTGGAGGCACTCAGAGCTATGAGTTTTCCTCTTACCACTGCTTTCATTGTGTCCCATAAGTTTGGGTATGTTGTACCCTCATTTTCATTAATTTATAAAAGGACTTTAACTTCCTTATTTCTTCCTTGACTAAGTAATCGTTGAGTACAGTGTTGTTCAGCTTCCATGTGTATATGAGCTTTCTGTTGATTTTGTTGCTATTGAAGTCTTAGTCTTTGTTGGTCTGATAGGATGCATGAATAGGATTATTTCAATCTTCTTGTATCTGTTGAGGCATGTTTTGTGAACAATTATATGGTCAATTATGGAGAAGGTACCATGAGGTACAAAGAAGGTATGTTCTTTTGTTTTAGGATGAAATGTTCTATAAATATCTGTTAAATCCATTGGTTCATAACCTCTGTTAATTTCACTGTGTCTCTGTTTAGTTTGTGTTTCCATTATCTCTCCTTTGCTGAGAGGGGGGTGTTGACATCTCCCACTATTATTGTGTGAGGCCCAATATGTGCTTTGAGCTTTAGTAAAGTTTCTTTTATGAATGTGGGTGCCCTTGCATTTGGAGCATAGATGTCCAGAATTGAGAGTTCTTCCTGGTAGATTTTTCCTTTGATGAGTATGAAGTGACCTTCTTTATCCTTTTTAAAAACTTTTGGTTGAAAGTCACTTTTATTTGATATTACAATGGCTACTCCAGCTTGTTTTTTGGGACCCTTTGCTTGGAAATTTTTTTTCCAGCACTTTACTTTGTCATAGTTTCTGTCTTTGTCACTGAGATGCATTTCCTGTATGCAGCAAAATGCTGAGTCCTGTTTACATATCCAGTCTGTTAGTCTATGTCATTTTATTGGGGATTGAGTCCACTGATGTTAAGAGATATTAAAGGAAAAGTGATTGTTGCTTCCTGTTATTTTTGTTGTTAGAGGTGAAATTATGTTTGTGTGGCTATCTTCTTTTGTGTTTGTTGAAAGAAGATTACTTTCTTGCTTTTTCTAGGGTGTAGTTTCCCTTCTTGTATTGGTGTTTTCCATTTATTATCCTTTGTAGGGCTGGATTTGTGGAAAGATATTGGGTAAATTTGGTTTTGTTTCAGAATATCTTGGTTTCTCCATCTATGGCAATTGAGTGTTTTGCTTGGTATAGTAGCCTGGGATGGCATTTGTGTTCTCTTAGGGTCTGTATGACTTCTGTCCAGGATCTTCTGTGTTTAATAGTCTTTGGAGAGAAGTTTGGTATAATTGTGATAGGTCTGCCTTTATATGTTACTTGACCTTTTCCCTTTACTGCTTTTAATATTCTTTCTTTGTTTTGTGCGTTTGGTATTTTGACTATTTTGTGACAGGGAGAATTTCTTTTCTGGTCCAGTCTATTTGGAGTTGCATAGGTTCTTGTATGTTTATGGACATCTCTTTCTTTAGGTTAGGGAAGTTTTCTTCTATAATTCTGTTGAAAATATTTACTGGCCCTTTAAGTTGGGAATATTCACTCTCTTCCATACCTATTTTCCTTAGGTTCAGTCTTTTCATTTTGTTCTGAATTTCTTGGATGTTTTGGGTTAGGAGGTTTTTGCATTTTGCGTTTTATTTGACTGTTATGTCAATGTTTTCTATACCTTCAGCACATGAGATTCTCTCCTCTCTCTTTTGTATTCTCTTAGTGATGCTTGCGTCTATGACTCCTGATCTCTTTCCTAAGTTTTCTGTCTCCAAGGTTGTTTCCCTTTCTGATTTCTTTATTGTTTCTATTTCCATTTTTAGATCCTGGATGCTTTTGTTCAATTCCTTCACTTGTTTGGTTGTTTATTCCTATAATTCTTTAAGGGATTTTCATGTTTCTTTTTAAAGGCTTGTACCTGTTTACCTGTGTTCTTCTGTATCTCTTTAAGGGAGTTATTTATGTCCTTCTTAAAGTTCGCTATCATCATCATGAGAAGTGATTTTAAATCTATGTCTTGCTTTTCTGCTATGTTGAGGTATCCAGTGCTTGCTGTGGTGGGAGTACTGTGTTCTGATGATGTCAAGTAGCTGTGGTTTCTGTTGCTTATGTTCTTGCCCTTGCTTTTCACCATCTGGATATCTCTGATGTTAGCTGGTCTTGCTGTCTCTGACTGTTGTTTGTCCCTCCTGTAAGAGTGTGTGTCAGTACTCGAGGGAGACCAGTTCTCTCTGGGAGGAATTTGCGTCTGAAGAGCTGTGGCACAGGGTCACCTCCAGGGTGCAGACAGATTCTGGAAGGATCCTGTTCATGGCTGTTCCTTGGTTCCTGTGTCCAGATGGCTCATGGTGGGTCCCTCTTGGGCCGGGAATTTAGGCAGAAGTGGTGATCTTACCTGTGCTCACAGGTGTGTCGGCACTCCTAGGAGACCAGCTCTCTCCTGGCGGTATTTGGATATGAAGCACTGTGGCACAGGATCATCGCTGGGAGTAGACAGAAACCCGAAGTATCCTGTCCCAAGCTGCTCCTTTGTTTCTGTGTCCTGGGGGTTCCGGGTGGGTCCCTCTGAGCAGAAGTAGTGGTCTTACCTGTGCTCACAGGCTTGTCAGCACTCCTGGAAGACCAGCTCTCTCCAGGTGGCATTTGGGTATGGAGCTCTGTGGTACAGGATCAGCTCCGGGAGCAGATCAAGATAACAGCTTTTATTTCACATTTTGACTCTCATATTGTCAGTAATTTTGCCATAATTATAGTTTGCACTTTCTTTTTTAATTAATTTATTTTTAATTAATCATTCCATTCATTTATATCTCAAATGATATCCCACTTCCCGGTTACCCCCTCCACCAACCCCTTAACCCCATGATGCTCCATTTCCTGGTTACCCTTCCACCAATCCCACATCCCACATCTGCCCTCCAACCTCCCTTCTGCCTATATGAGAGTGCTCCCCTACCCACCACACTCTCCTGCCACACCACTCCATCATCCCCCTACTCTGGGGCATCCAACCATGCTGTGACCAAGGGCCTCCCCTCCCCTCCCGTTGCTGTCAGGTAAGGCCCCCCTCTGTTTCATATGTATCCGACACCATGTATTCCTCTAGGTACATTAATTGGTTGGTGGTCTAGCCTTTGGGAGCCCTGGATGGTCAAGACAACCTATGTTGTTCTTCTAACGGGGTTGCACTCCCCCTCCGCTCCTCCAGTCCTTCTGCCAGCACCCCCACCAGGTTCCCTGAGTTCAGTCTGATGGTTGGCTCCAGGCATCTGCATCTGCGTTGGTCAGTTGCTGGTTGGACTTCCCCAGGAACTGCCACACTTGGTTCCTGTCCCCGAGTGACAGCCGCATCTTTTAGAGACACAGAAACAGCAGACATAATTTCTTAATCCCCCACATTTTTCTTACAACTTTAGCAACAATTCTCTCTGACATGTTATAGTAAAGTTGTTAGGATTTTAGTTCTCTTTTTATTTGTGAATTGACTTTGATTGGAATTGAAAGGCATTTTGTTAACATTTGTAGGGACAGTCTATTCTGGAATTCTCATTGGAGACAAAAAAAAAAAAATTCATTTCAGCCTTATCTGTAGACATCCACAAGGAACTTTTTAAAAGAATTGATACCTGTAGAGAGGACCTTGCCCATCCCTTCCGTACCTGGTCTTTTGCATTTCAAAGAGTGAACCTTACCTCTTAGCACAGTAGGCTTTCAGATACTGTTATTATTTCACACTGTGATTGCCATGAGATATGATTTGCATGTTATGCTAGATGGTTTACATTTGGAAAATATTAATTATATATAAACGATGAACCTATAAAAATGGTTTTTCCATGCTAATGCAATTCTCACAAAATAATAAACGTTTCTAACACTGTCTATGCTTTCTGAAAGGTGGGTGTGTAGTCCAGTAGCATGGCTTCTCTGGCAAGGAATCACATTCAAAAAGAGATCCAGCTGTGACAAATATACGTTCCATGGTTGGTGCAATATAAGAAGACAAGCACAGGGGTCTCTCCATAGAGCCAGAAGCTTGTGTCCCAACAAGAATCAAGTGGCAGAAGCCTACATTACGATTAGCTGATTTTCTGAGAAAAGCCTCAACTATAAGAGTGTATTGCTGTTCAGTGTATTGGGCCTAATGTTGACCTAAGGAGCTGTATTTTTAGGAAGAAAATTAGGAAAGAAAAGTACACTTGACCCAGCTTTAATATTTTCAATTCAAAAGTATGTACCTGTGCTTACACTAATTTTGAATGGCTTTTTTTTTTTTAAGAGAAAAAGGAAATTGAGTAGAGAAACGCCAATCTTTTGGCACATTCCTTTCTGCCAGTAGCTGTCACCAATTTGTGCAATTTTTCCCCCATGCTTGTTGGAAGGTTTCCTTACTCTTTCCTTGTTGAACTAACATGAATTCAGCTATGCTTCTTAATCACTGCATCTTCATTATATGTGCACTTCATTCATATGTGTAGTGGCTTGAATAGGATTGGCCCCCACAGACTCATGTATTTGAATGTTTGGTCACCAGGGAGTGGCACTATTAGGAGGTGTGGCCTTTTGGAGTATGTGGGGAGGTATTAGAGGAAGTTTGTCACTTGAGGTGGGCTTTGAGGTTTCAAGTACTCAAGTCAGGCCCAGTGCCTCTCTCTTCTTGCTGCCTGTCAATCAGGATGTAAAACTCTTGGCTCCTTCCCCAGTACTATGTCTGCCTGTGTGCCACCATGCTTCCAACCATGAATATAATGGACTAATCTCTGAACTGTAAACCAGCCCCAATAAAAAGTTTCCCTTATAAGAGTTGACATGGTCATGATCTCTCCTCACAGCAACAAAATTCTAAGACATTGTATTAAGCTTTCTAAGACTATGTTAAAATATTTTTTAAATTGAAGTAAAAGATGGAGTTTTGGAGACCTTAAAAGTGTAAAAATATTGTTTGTCTAAAACTTTTTAAAATAATAAATAGAACTGTTTAGAGCTTGATTATAAATATAAGTCATAATTCATAAATATAAATAGTGAAAACTGTATAAGGTATTATAAAACCATATAAAACACTTCTAGTAAAGCCTACAATAAATAATAAACAAACAAACTAAACAAAAGGCCTTGATTCCCTTTTACCAAACATCAAATAATATTCATGTGTCAAAGAAAAAGCATTTTGTATTACTTGACACATGTCACAGTTGTGTTCTGACGCTTATGGAATGGACAACAGCAGTGAGGCTTTGTTCTTCATTGCAAATGCCCTTCTTCCTTAAGGACTCATTGCAGAATAGCATTCTGAAGGCCTCAGGACCGTCATGACAGAGTCTGGCTTGGGCATTCAACAAAAGATAGTACCTTGGGATTCAATACTTAAAGCAAACCCCTGGATGGCTTTTAAAAAATAGAGAGCCCATAACTAGAGAAATTAATTTAAAAATATTTGGCTTGAAACATTGTGTTTCAGTCTGAGCACATACTGCTGCTTATTTTGAATCTTAAAACATTGTTTGGATTATAAATGCTTTAGAATAAGTGCTTTCAAATTGCTAGGAAGAAATGTATTGTTGGAAGAAAATTATCTCAGGAGGCTTTTCACTAACAATTTTTAAATGAACGAAAATAAAATTAATTTAAATACATTATTTTAATGTTCTGTTTGACATTAGGCAGGAAAGGGAACAGAAGAGAAATATAACTCTGTGGAGGGAAGCAGAGATGGTTCTGCAGATTTCCGTGTCTCTAGCTTTGGTTCCTTACAAGACTTCTAAAGAGATTATTTAATATATTGTTTAAAATTGCTTTCTAAGCAATGTGCCCCAGGGCAAGTAGTCTTACTCCAGCTCAGTCATCTGCAGAATGAGAATGATAGCACTTGCTTCACAGAATTATTATTAAACATAAAATTCAAATACTTGTTTAGAGTAGTGTCTACTCTAAGTACTTTCACAAAGTGAATTCCTAATAAATATTGTTCACCATCTGGACCTTTGTTAGTTTGTCATTAGGCAGTATAATAGTAGGAATCCATTGCTATATAATTATAAAGATTGGTAGCCACCAGCATTTATGTACCAGTTGACTTCCATGATATGAACAAAACAGTCACATTGAATATCTAATATAAAAAGAATAATAAAGTTAGAGCCAAAGGGCACAGAAACAGAGGTTTGGATGAAAGAAATAGAACCTTGGAAAGACAATATTAAATAATAGTCTGAGGATGAAGGATGCAACTCTGCAATAAAGCATTTGCCTACCATAAGCAAAGCTTGGGTTCCAAGCTCAGTACTTAAAGTAAAAAGTAAGACAAATGGAAAATCACTACTTAGTAGATTCATGCCTTGTTAGTACAACAAATGTAATAGTACACAATTATGAGTACAATTTATGTTTTTATATATTGGCCAAAATCCATTTGAAAAACTAAAGGATGGTGAAGAGATGAAATGTTAACTGAAAGTAAAAGAATGTGTGGCACCTAGAAGTCAAAAGTCTTGTCAGAGGGTAGAGATTTGAGCTAGGTAGCTCTGGAAGGTAGAAGATGAAGAGGAGAAGGAGACAGTGAAGCACTGTCCTGGAGGGAGGGTGAAGGGTTAGCTTTAAGCATATCTGATTAATTGAAGTATGGATAAAGGAAACAGATTATAAACTATGAGTACTGTAAAAATAATATTAAATTTAAAGTTTTGAATATGGTCAGTGGTAAGAGTCTAACACTATTGGATTCTGATACATTGTACAATATTTGCAATAATCACAGAGAACTGAGAGAAGTGTGTGACCCAACTATGGAAGGCGCTGTCATTGGGTAATGACCAGGATGATTTTAGAGGTAATGCCTTTGAAACAAAACAAATCACAGTGTTGTGATTCTTACTCTGTTGTAGTCAGGAATCTCACTGGGTTTTAGGACAGAAATTACTGAATTTATTCAGAGTTAGTGCATAGTGTAAAGCACTGATTTTATATATATATATATATAATCGACTGTTCAGTAGAGAAAATAAAAATCATACTATAATCGTGAAAAAGTAGCTTAAGGAACTGGAAGATTTTAAGGATATGGAATATACTTCTGATGAAATAATTATGAAAGAGTGAAATGATTAAAAGGTAAAAAAGATAATGGATCTCATGATTTCACTAGTGAAATATGTTTTTTATTGTAGTAAGATGAATTCAGTCAGCTGAAGAATAAGCCAAAAATTTAATATTGTCATGGAAAAGTTCTCATAAAAGGTTGCAGGCAGCTGGTCACAGTGCATCCATTGTCAGGACACATAAACAGATGAGTGAGTGTTGATGCTCAGCTTTTTTTTCTCTTTTTTTTTTTAGTGCAGTCTAAGCCAGCCTGGAAATGGTGTTACTCACATGAAGGAAGGATCTTCCTACTTTAGTTAATCTAATGTAGATAACTCTTCACTGACATTCCCAGAAATGTGTTTTTTCTGTGATTGTAAATGCTGTAAAGTTGAAAATATTAACCACCACCCTAGGGTTGATAAAAATATTCCATGATAAAGTTAAATTTAAATATTTATAAATTTAACCCTATAGAAGAAAAATTCCAACCCAAAGATATTAAATATACCCATGGAAAAAAATAAGTTCTTTTTTTTCTTAAATACAAAACTTATTTATTCCTTTTTATTGGATATTTTATTTATTTACATTTCAACTGTCAGGCCCCTTTACCAGTTTTCCTCCAAAAACTGCTATTCTGTCACTCTTCCCCTTCTTCAGTGATGGTGCTCTCACATGCACCCACACACTCCCACCTCACCACCCTAGCATTCCCCTACACTGGGGCATTGAGCCTTCACAGGAATAAGGGCCTCACCTCCCACTGGTGCCAGAAAAGGCCATCCTCCTCTGCCTTATATGCAGCTAGAGCCATGGGTCCTCTTCAGTTGACGGTTTAGTCCCTGGGAGCTCTGGGGAGTCTGGTTGGTCTTATTGTTCTTCCTATGGGTTTGCCAACCCCTTCAGCTCCTTCAGGCCTTTCCCTGACTTCTCTATTGGGGTCCCTGTGCTCAGTCCAATGGCTGGCTGTGAGCATCTTCATCTGGATTGGTCAGGATATGGCAAAGCCTCTCAGGAGACAGCTATATCCGGCTCCTGTCAGCAAGCACTTCTTGGCATCAGCAATAGTGTCTGGGTTTGGGGTCTGCACATGGGATGGATCCCCAGGTGGGGCAGTCTCTGGATGCCTTTCCTTCAGTCTCTGCTCCACACTTTATCCCGTATTTCCTTTAGACAGGAGCAATTCTAGGTTAAAAATCTGGAGATGAGTGGGTGGCCCCATCCCTCAACCGAGGAACATGCCTAACCTCTGGATATGGTCTCTACAGGTTCTCCCTCCCCTCTATTGGGTATTTCAGTTAATATTATCCCAGGTGGGTCCTGGGAGCTTCTTGCTTTCCTGGCATCTGGGACTTTCTGGTTGCTAACCCCACTTTCCCATCCCCCATTGCTACTCACCTCTGTTCAATTACCTGACCCTCTGTCTATAATCCCTGTCTCCTCCCATACCTGATTTTGCTCCTCTTTTTCCCCTCCCTCTCTTCTCTTGCTCCCAAGTCCCTCCCACCCTCTACCTCCCATAAGTATTTTAATTCCCCTTCTAAGAAGGAATAAAACATCCACACTTTGGTCTACCTTCTTCTGGAACTTCATATGGTCTGAGTTGTGTGGTATTTCAAGATTTTTGCCTAATATGCACTTATCAGTGAATGTATACTATGTGTGTTCTTTTGTTACTGGGTTAACTCACTCCGGATGATATTTTCTAGTTCCAGCCATTTGCGTCCATTGTGAAAATGTACCACATTTTCTGTATACATTCCTCTGTTGAAGGGCATCTGTTTTCTTGTCAGCTTCTGATTATTATAAATAAGGCTGCTATGAACATAGTGGAGCATGTGTCCTTGTTATATGTTGGAGCATCTTTTGGGTATATGCCCAGCAGTAGTATAGCTGGGTCCTCAGGTAATACTATGTCCAATTTTCTGAGGAACCACCAGACTGATTTCCATAGTGGTTGTACTAGCTTGCAATCCCATCAACAATGGAGGAGTGTTCTGCTTTCTCCACATCCTTGCCAACATCTGCTGTCTCCTGAATTTTTTATCTTAGCCATTCTGACTGGTGTGAGGTGAAATCTCAGTACTGTTTTGATTTGCATTTCCCCAATGACTAAGGATGTTGAACATTTCTTTAGATGTTTCTCTGCCATTCAATATTCCTCAGTTGAGAATTCTTTGTTTAGCTCTGTACCCCATTATTAAATTTCATTCTCTGGAGTCTACCTTCTTGAGTTCTTTGTATATTTTGAATATTAGCCCTCTATCAGATGTAGGATTAGTAAATACCTTTTCACAATCTGTAGGTTGTCCTTTTGTCCTGTTGACAGTGTCCTTCACCTTACAGAAGCTTTTCAATTTTTTGAGGTCCCATTTTTCAATTGTTGATCTTAGAGCATAATCCATTGGTGTTCTGTTCAGGAAATTTTTCCCTGTGCCCATGTGTTTAAGGCTTTCCCCCTACTTTCTCTTCTATTAGATTCAGTGTATATGGTTTTATGTGGAGGTCCACTTGGACTTGAGCTTTATCCAAGGAGATAAGAGTGGATCAATTTGCATTCTTCTACATGCTGACTGCCAGTTGAACCAGCACCATTTGTTGAAAATGCTGGGTTTTTTCCCACTGAATTGTCTTAGCTTCTTTGTCAAAGATCAAGGGACCATAGGTATATGGGTTCATTTCTGGGTCTTCAGTTCTATTCCACTGATCTGCCTGGCTGACTCTGTACCAATACCATGCAGTTTTTATCACCATTGCTCTGTAATACAGCTTGAAGTCAGGGATGGTGATCCCCCCAGAAGTTCTTTTATTATTGAAAATAAATTTTGCTATCCTGGGTTTTTTGTTATTCCATATGAATTTGAGAATTGCTCTTTCTAAGTCTATGAAGAATTACATTGGAATTTTGATGGGGATTGCATTGAATCTGTAGATTGCTTTCAGCAGAATGGCCACTTTTACTATATTAATCCTGCCAATCCATGAGCATAGGAGATCTTTCCATCTAATGAATCATCTTTAATTTTTTTCTTCAGATACTTGAAGTTCTTGTCATACTTATCATTCACTTGCTTGGTTAGAGTCACACCAAGATATTTTATATTATTTGTGACTATTGTGAAGGGTTTCATTTCCCTAATTTCTTTCTTAGCCTGTTTATCCTTTGAGTACAGGTTCTGTTTGAGTTAATTTTATATCCAGCCACTTTGCTGAAGTTGTTTATCAGCTAAAGGAGTTCTCTGGTGAAATTTTTGGGGTCACTTAAGTATACCATCATATCATCTGCAAATAGTGATATTTTGATTTCTTCCTTTCCAATTTGTATTCCTTTGACCTCTTTTGTTGTGTAATTGCTCTGGCTAGGACTTTGAGTACTATATTGAATAGATAGGAAGAGAGTGGACAGCATTGTCTAGTCCCTGATTTTAGTGGGATTGCTTCAACTTTCTCTCCATTTAGTTTGATGTTGGCTACTGGTTTGCTGTATATTGCTTTTACTATGTTTAGGTATGGGCCTTTAATTCCTGATCTTTCCAAGACTTTTTACCATGAAGGAGTGTTGAATTTTGTCAAATGCTTTTTAAGCATCTAATGAAATGATCGTGTAGTTTTTTCTTTGAGTTTGTTTATGTAGTGGATTACATTGATAGATTTCCTTATATTGAATCATCCCTGCATCCCTAGGATGAAGCCTGCTTGATCAGGGTGAATGATCATTTTGATGTGTTCTTAGATTCAGTTTGTGAGAATTTTCTTAAGTATTTTTGCATCAGTATTCACAGGGAAATTGGTCTGAAGTTCTCTTTCTTTGCCAGGTCTTTGTGTAGTTTAGGTTTCAGTATGACTGTGGCTTCATAGATGAACTAGATCGTGTTCCTTCTGTTTCTATTTTTTGGAATAGTTTGAAGAGTATTTACATTCAGTCTTCTTTGAAGGTTTAATAGAATTCTGCACTAAAACCACCTGGTCCTGGGCTTTCTTTTTGGTTAGGAAACTTTTAATGACTGCTTCTATTTCTTTAGGGATTATGGGACTGTTTAGATGGTTTATCTGATCCTGATTTAACTTTGGTACCTGGTGTCTAGAAAAACTATCGAGGAAATAAATAATTTTACTCCAACAAAACCAAAAGAAGAGAATCACACACACTTCCCAACACCACCACCACCACCAAAAGAGCAGGAATCAACAATCATTGGTCCTTGACATATCCCAGTATCAATTGTCTCAGTTCTCAACAAAAGAGAGAGACTCACAGAATGGAAATGAAAACAGGACCAATCCTTCTGCAGTATCCTATAAACACACCTCAACATTAAAGATAGACAATACCTCAAGGTAAAAGGTTAGAAAAAGATATTCCAAGTACATGGACATAAAAAGCAAACTGGTGTGACCATTTAAATATCTAACAAAATAGACTTCAAACCAAACTACTCAAAAGAGATGGAGAAGGACACTATATACTCATCAAAGGAATAATCCACTAAGATGACATTTCAATTCTTAACATCTATGTCCCAAACATAAGTGCGTCCACTTTTTTCAAAGAAACTCTACTAAAACTTAAATCACGTATTGACCCCTACACACTATTAGTAGAAGACTTCACTATACCCCTCTCACCAATGAACAGATCATCCAGACAAAACTAAACAGAGAAATACTAGAGTTAACAGATGTTGTAAACCAATTGGCCCTAACAAATATTTATAAAACATTTCATACAAACACAAAACAGCACATCTTCTTTTCAACACTTCATGGAACTTTCTCCAAAATTGACCACACTCAACCACAAAGCAAATTTCAACAGATACAAGAGAATTGAATTAAACCCTGTATCCTATCATATCACTACAGATTAAAGCCCCCTTCTCTCTTCTTTCTCTCTTCTATCCTTCATTTTCTTCTTTTCTCCCATCTCTTCCTTTCCTCTTTCCTTTATTTATTTTGAACATGATAAATGATTAAATACACCAGGGCTTTGACTGAAACATTCTATTTTTGGCCTACACCATAAAAATGTTTTTCCTAATGAAATTTTAAAAATTAGCTTTTCTTAGATATTTATGTTTATATAGAGTTTTTGCTTTGTGTCTTTTAAGAGGTAGATATCCTGACCTACTTGCCTGCAATGTATCTGACTTGATTTAAACTGATTGAGTTCCTTTCCCCCCACACACACATCTTTCTACTCTATATTTATGATTCCTGTGTTTCTCAAATGAATTATTTACATACAAATCTTTTTCTCAGGGTGTGCCTCTGAGAGCAATTTAAACTAAGAGACTGTTAATATAAATTAAATTCAGTGTGAATTATGCTAACTTTATAAATGCTATGTAATGTTATATAAAATCCAATGAAGCGAAAGGTGAGACATGAGTAATTAGATTTTAGGCATGGTTAAGAAAATGAGAAAGTTCATGTGCATTAAAATTGAAGAATGGCATATGAGGTAGATAAAATAGCACAGATAGTGAATAAGAAGTGAAAAGGAATGATCTATTCTGAGAGTGGTGTGTAGTCCAGTTTGTTAAATGAAAAAACATCAGAGAAAGGAATAGATGTAGGACTTTTGATGACACTATAGGCTTGGTTAAAGAGACTGGCTATGCATAGGGAGGGGAGGACCTGAGTTGGTGAGGGAAGGGCTAGGGAAATAGGGGGGCAGGATCAGGCATAGGGAAAGACATGACAGATTCCCAGAGGGCAAGAAAAATAAATGGAAATATGCAGCTGCCAGGGGTCTGAGATTGGAGGATTCTCTAGGAAGTTCCAGAGACACAGACTGAGCGAGGCTCCCAGAAGTCAATGCAGGTGACCTTAGCAGAAATGCCCAAAAGTTGAGATATGAAACCTGAAGAGACTACCTCCAATAGTTATACAGTTCCCCAGTGGATGGATAGGGACACCAACCAACCTACAAAATGTTGACCCAAAATTGGTCCTGTCTTTAAAAAATGTAGGAACAAAGATGGAGCAGAGACTGAGGGAATGGCTGGGCTATGACTGGCCCATTTTGAGACCCATCCCATGGCCAGACACCAATTCCTCACACTATTAATGATGCTATGTTGTGCCTGCAGCCAGGAGTCTAGCATGGCTGTCCTCTGAGAGGCTCTGCCCAGCAGCTGGCTCAAACTGAAGCTATGTTCTTTGGATATGAATGACAGCCCTTGGGTATGCTGCTTACATAACTATGCATGGCATGTTACTGGGTTGATTATAAAAGAAATACTGGGCCATAGGATCATAGAATAAAGATTAGTAGTGAGTACTTGCTTGGCTATCCATTCTGTTGTAGAATTTCTGGGAATCCAAAAATTCTAAATTCAAACTTAGCTTTTGAGATTATTAAAGAAGTATATATTTCAAATTAGGAGTTCAGTATAAATTTTATATATTAATTTATTAGCTTGATTCATACTAAGACATATAGGCAAAATAATATATTGATTTCTGTTGTATACTTGGGTCATGTCTCACAAATATTAGGAATTGATTAAGTAAAGACAAAAATATTTGGGTGAGGTGGGCAAGATAGAAGAAGAAAACTAACTATCACAAATTGTCCTCTGACCCCCTTCTATTAGTCTGCATACCACACATTGAGAAAAAAAGACTTAGATGAAGATGTACCTAAGTTGGTAAAATACCCACCTCATATGCAGGAAGTCCTAGGTTTGATCCACAGCACCACATAAATTCAAGTGTGATGGTGCATACTTGAAAACCCAACACTTGAGACACAGAAGCAGAAGGATCAGAAGTTCAAAGTTAGTCTCTTCTCAGCTGTAGAGTAGAATTAAAACCAGTCTTGCATGCACAACACCCTTTCTCAAAAGAATAAGAAAGAAAGAAAAAGATATAGTGAGGGTCTGTAAGTCCTGGTTACATGGTGCTCAGAAAAGAAGAGAGAAGTTGAAAGATAGTTTAAAAATACATGTGAATTTAAAAATGATCTTTTCTTTATAGCTACAAATAATAAATGGCTATAAAGTTTTAACACACTGTGTTAAGTTCTAAATTTCTGCTAAGTCACACATTACATTTTCTGCTTCAGCCTTCTTTGTATTCATCAATATTAGATATGTGGAACACTGAAACAATATTGAGCATTGGATTAATGTCATAAAGACACTGACTGCGTTGGTCACTTTGAGTTCAATTCTCTGGCTACCAAAGCAATCTTACGAAGTTCCTATAGAATTGTTGGAAAGGAGCTTTTATCAAATTAGAGTAATAAATTGATAAGAGATATAGGATTATTCTTATTACTTTCTTTTACCTTCAAGGAGCTATACAAGAAACCTGGACAGTGGGTATTTTAATGTATGGCTGGGGATACTTTTGTTATAGTGAGAAAAAAATATGTTCTCTCCTGTATGCTCACAGAAGGAGTCTGAGAAGCAAAAGTGTCTTTAGAGTGAACTTTATCTCTTCAAAGACAGAAAGTCCTTTATCAGCATACAGTCTAAATTGCTTGGAATTTTTTGTTGTCTTCTAGAGTTTATTTTCATTATTATACTGTATGTTGGGTTTTCATAGACATACACATTTACACACATGAGTTTTTTCTTAATTTGGCAACATAAAAGGTACCACCACAATTTCAAAATAATCTCTTACTCAAAGCAAATTAAAGCAGGATGTCCAGGGTAGTGTATGCAGCTGCCCAATGGCTTAAACAGAAAAAGGACACAAGAAAATTCTGTGGTAGGTATAAGATAAACATACTTTTGTTTATGTTTTGCTGATATTCTGGTTGCTTAGAAGTTGGAATTTTTTTCCTTGCTTTGGGCTGTTCCTTTAGAACCCAAACAATTACCCAGTTTGTCTTGGGACTTTGATCTTTGTTTTGTATTTTGTTATGCAAGGCCCCAATGCTTACCATTTGTTGTGTTTTCTGCTTTGTCAGATCATCTACTCTCTGAACATATTATCCACAGATGGCTGGAAGGAACAACTGGAGAAACGGTAGTGCGTCTTACATTGACATCTCCCACAAATCTCTGGAGACTGTTGTATATATACCCACATACTTTCACGGGTGCTAAAATAGATTTCTGTGGCCTTTCACCTGACATAATTAGCTTCCCTTTCACTCCTACTGTTTACCATATCTCTTCCTAACCTTTGTTTTTCACAAGAGTGCCTTTGGGATCAAATCAAGCCGTACAGACACCTGCATGCCAGAAGGAAAACACCGAAACTCACTTAAGCCCCAGGACAGTTGTGCTACAAGCCAGTGCTGCAGATGTCTTTGCTTCGTACCAGGACAATCAATTGTGCAATGGAATGTAAGCAGACTCTTGGGGAATTCAGCAGTGATCTGCTAATTTTGATGCTTATAGAAATATTAGGACCTTGAGTGACTAAAAGTTGCAAGATTATGTTTTAAAGTTCTTGTATGAATCTTAGGGGGACAGTATTTGTGTTTTAAGCATGTAGATCCTGCAATAATCAGTTAATTTCATGAGCACATATATGCTAGGAAAACAGCACATTACACCTAGAGTTAAATTACCCAGTATTCTGTACCACATTAAAATTAAAAAAAAAAAAAAATAGCATACATACTGCCTTCTCCTTCCATATATAGTTTGAAGACAGTGATAACAGAGTAAATTTTGTGTACCAAATTTAACATTTTCCATTCTGAGTAAAATATAAAAGACTGAAATCTCTATAAATTCTCCCAATGAGATCAGTGAATGGGAAGTCTACTAATAAAGAAGTCTGGGGATACTGCTTATAGATTAATATTGCCAAATGGAATGAAAATATGTAACGTTCATCTTTTCTGCAAATAAGAGAAGTTATAGATTCTCAGTGGTCACATTGTGCCTCTCTGGAACACACTTATTAAGCCTATCTTGAAACAGATTTTTTTCTTTTTCAGAAAGGAATATGGCTTTGCTCTAGAAAAATCTTAGTGTTCACACTTCTTCCTTCAGGCTGCTGAAATCTATAGAGCATCTTTATTTGCCACTGGAAGTACCACTAAATTTGCTTTGGCATTTGCCCCAAGTGGTGGCCAGCTTGTAAAGCACTCTCGATGTCACACGGCCTTCCTACCTCTAAGCACATCGAGATCCAGCAGCTTTCTCAATTGCTCCTTTGATGAATTGGAGCGGCACTCTCATTATACAATTGTTTCAACACTAAATCATAACAAATCCTTACTTCCATGGTTTTAGCAACAGTCAGTGAAAGGTGTAAAAACTAGTCTTTTGACTTCGGAAGATTTTCCAGAGAAGCTTTTGACCACTGGGTTCCTAGAGATACCATGCTGCAAAGGTACATTTTCACAGGTGTATTTTTCATTTTATGACAATGATGTGTCTTCTAAAGATAGTCAGTGTATTTTACTTATTTGGTCTGATCAACATGACGTCTTCAATATGATGAACCAGATTTTCTGTAGGACCACGGGGCAATGAGCTCCACAGTCTAAATTAGGAGAGGAGAAAATTGACATAGCTCACTGAAGTGAACATTCAGGTATAGTTAGTTATGTTCCTTCTGCATGAGAATGAGCTGTCCTGTCTAACCACACATTTAAAATGTGTGGAGAGAAAAGACATTCTTTGTATGTAAGTTGCGCAGCAAGTGCCAGTTCTATTGATTTCTCCCCAGCAAGACACTAAAACAGAACAAACAGCTGCACCCACCCTTACCACCTGGTTAAGTTTTGTTCTCTGAAGTCGGCCGACCATCTGTATAAGCGAAGGAGGCAGTTTAAATGAGAAAGCAGAATAAATCAAAACATTGAATTTTTCAAGTCTTTGATGGTGACACTAATGGATTCAGCTTCCTTAGACAGAGGAAATTGTTTTTAGTTTTCCATCCTGATGGGAAAAGGACATTCTAAAGCTTCCACGTGGCCGCGTCAACATTCCTCACATGAATAGCCACAAATATGGCAAATTAGGCCAGATTATGAGCACGTGGAATTCAAACCTGTATTCAGAAACCAGGAAACTCTGATGAGCCGAACTAAGAACTATATATACAGAAAAGGTCTAACCACTGATGACACCGTAATCCTCTATTCCCATGTATTGATATTTTAAGTTATTTTACAAAATAAGATACCCTCTAACTCAAAAATTGGTATACATATTGAGACTGATGATCCACACTCTTATAAAAAGGAAGTGAAAAGATGTATTGTTCATAGAACAGAATTTCCTGGAAGAATGTGGCAGCTTCCTAACCTGGTGTAAAAATAACGAGAGAAAACAAGGAAGGGAGTTGGACCCACCAGCCTCATCATCATGTATTTATGGCAAGCGACTTTGGCAATGAGGAATTATAGGTATGTCCCACAACACACAGGATTATGAAAATGTTTCAGCTGCCAAATTTAAAAAGACACACCGCAGTTATATATTCTTTTGTGATTAATAATAGCAGTTATTTCAATATTTCACAGAACTCATTATTTGAAGGCAATGATTTGGTTAATAAAAATTACCATTGGAGGGCTAAGCTTAGTGATCAGAAAAAAGTCGAGGGCCGATATTTACCCTAAACGGTATTCAGTCAGAACCATTAGTTGCCAATAAAAATAAGCAAATCCTCTTACTAACCATTCTTTTCCCGCACACACACTTTAAAACAAAACAATCTTGCAACATCGAGACTGTTGCCTTGCCTGACACTTCTAACAGCAAACCTTTCCAGCAGAGCTGCTCTCTCCCACTCCGGCTGCACATCCAGTTTCCACGTGGATGCAAATGCTCTCATTCAGTGTCTTCCTGGAATGTGTGGGCAACTGGAGCTGCAGGCCTGGGTGTTCTTCATCCCTAATGAATTTTACTACTAGAAGAACTTGAGTGTTATTTTATGTTTTAAAACCCAGCCTTCCATTAATAGAGATACTTAATCTTTGCTTTTGCCGTTCCCCTCCTCCCCATCTCTTTTTTCCAAGATTATTTTTGTGTCTGAGTCTGCAATATTTTCCATATGTGTTTTAAAATTTGGAGTTGTGAGGCCGTCACCGCATTGACTATGGATGACTCTTGACACCACAACTGATTTTTGTGGAAAGTTACAGGGAGACAAAGAATTAAACAAACACTAGCAATTCCTTAACTACTTACATAGGGTTTCAGAAAGCAAAATAGCCTGACAAAAATGGAAACAAAGTATTTTGAAGGTATCTGGTCTCCTTATCACTACCACAGCTGCTCATGTGAACTTAATCGTCCGTTACCTCATTGAGTTAATCTTATTCAAATTAATGTATGTATTTTTTCCTACTTTATTTACATTTCAAATGTTTCCCCCCTTCCAGATCTCCCCTTTGGAACCTCCCTATTCCCTCCCTCCTCCCCCTGCCACTATGGGGGTATTCCCCCACCCACCCACTCACTCACCCACTCTCGTCTTCCCTCCTTGGCATTCTCCTATACTGGGGGGTCTAACACCCTCAGGCCCAAGGGCCTCTCCTCCCCCTGATGACTAACAAGACCCTCCTCTGCCACATATGTGGCCAGCACCATAGGTCCCTCCATGTGTATTCTTTGGTTGGTGATCCAGTCTCCGGGAGCATCGAGGGGTCAGGCCAGTTGACACTGTTGCTCCCTCCCTGGGGCTGTTGTGGACACTTTAGTTTTCTTAGGACAGGAATTATGTCCTCAGAAATGAAGTAACATAGAACGAAAGGTTAATTGGAGAGACAGACTGCTTAGAGTTAATTCCTCTTTTCCCTAGTAACTACCTGGACAAGTTTGAACAAGTTTCCTAACTGTTTTGTTGTTCATCTGAAAGGGTAAGGTGGTCGGGGGAATTATAGAGATGAATGGGTAGAGGCTGCATAGACATGTTCTTGGCTAGTAATAAGTTTTATGAATTTCTGCAATTCTTTCATGGATCTTTGTGACTTCTGAGTCCAGTATGCTACCTAACACTAAGGTACTGACAAAAAGGTATACTCTGAAGAAAAGCGAAATAAATTAAAAATTAAATACAAATCATCTATGTGGAAACACATGTTTGGGCCATCAAAGGACTCTCTCAAAGTTAGAGCTTTAAGGTTTCTTTGTTTTCTGTCCTAATTCCTCTATTTCTTTTTGCTTTAGATAGAGACACTTTTCCAGAACTCAGGTCAGAATCCTTCAAACATCAATTTTTTTTGTACAACTAATCCTAAATAAATGTGATCCTCCTGGATGATCCTCTCCATTGACAGTCCTCTCCAAAGCATTTACAGTCGAAACTGGTTGAAACTGGAACTAACTGTATTGGATTGAAATATTGCTTCCTAACACATTTTAAAATTTAAAATTAAGTAGAGAGGATGGTAAGGCTGATTTATAATAATGTAAATGTTGGGACTTCCAATGGTTTCTTAATACCCAGATCCATAATCCTGATAAACAACTGAATCATTATACTTTATATTTAATCTGAATCATTATACTTTATATTTCCAGCTAAAACAACGTTCTTTATTGTTTGTCCAAATGAAGCAATATTTGACAATCTCCATAATCCTTTGAGTTTGTTTTGCGTTGGTCATCTACTAATGGGTGTGGGTTCTTCCCTTCAGTGTGGTTAGTCTCAGTAGTTTGTATATCCAATGAGACTCCCTTGGAGAAAACTAATTTTTCCTTGGTGCTTGTCAGTTGGAGATCGTAGGTGGTTGGAGATGGGAGTTTGTGTCTACTTCCCTCTCCGCACTGAGACTCCACCTGGCTTAGACCTAAGCAGGCCCTGTGCATGCTTCCCCGTCTCTGCGAGTTTGTATGTGCCTCAGTCCTGTTGTCTCTGGATGTTGTCTCCATCCCCTCTGGCTCTTATAGTCTTTCTTTCTCCTTCTCTGTAGAGTTCGATGATCTCCAGGGTGAGGGATTTGATGGAGACATCCCACTGAGGGTTCCAAGGTATCTCACTCTCTGCATATAAACAGAAATTTCACAGGAAACTATAACCATAGACCTGTGACACCACAGCCACTAACACAGGGAAAGGGGATGTGAGGCCGCCCATTTGCATTTTTATATCTCTCCTGTTGATTTTATCCCTGGCAGATCAGATTGTGAATGGTCCTAAGTTCTTGCTTCTACCTTGACAATGCGTTACTGCCAGTCTAATGGGAAAAAATCCTAGTTGATATACAAATAAGTCTCAGGACAAATGATAAATATTCAATTCATTCTCACAGATTTTCAATAAATTGAATCTCAGATGGTATATTTCCTCCAGATGAAATATGACTGATTATAATGGTTTATATTTTTGAAGTCAATAAAGCACTTTTAAATGTTTTTTACTTTTTAAATATCAGTTACAAGGAGCCAGAAAAGCTAACTTTAGATTAAGGATTAATTTAAATTCATTCACAGATTGAATTTAGACTTAAAAAATGGAGCTATTTATCTTCTTCAGCCAGTTATTGATGCTAAAGCTGAATAAATGTCAAGATATATTATATGAAAATAATTTATGAGGCATAAATACAACTTGACTCTTATTTGAAATAAAACATTCTGTTTTAAAATGTCTAGATGGTGTTTCATACTGTTATGGTTCATAAGACTTGGTGATTCAAATGATGACATAAAAATCATTTTATTTATAATAATTTTAGTGTTTATACTGAGCCTAAAATTCCACATTGTTAATTACCACAGTATTTACGTGTTTCTTATTTTTATATTATTTTAACAAAATAATTACATATTCAATAATAATAGGCTATTGAATAGAGTTGAATATTAGGAACTATATAAGGATTGTATTGAAATTGTTTTTTCTTTCATTTGCACACACCTTTGTAGGCAACGAAGAGAGTGAAATATTCCTATATGAGTTTCAACAAATAAAACTTTCTCATTATAAATTTCATCTCATAAAAAAGTGAATTCAAAGATATGGCAATTTTTTATTCATAATACTAAATTTTATGAAACAATGACATACAAAGAGATGAGAAATGTCCATGATGTTATCCATCACCTTAGTTATTTAGAGTATTTTCTTAAATTTATTTTTGATCCTTGCTTAGAAATTCATAAGAACTTTCCAGCTTAGGTTTGAACTGGCTATCTTCAGGAAGAGATAGAGTCCACTTCGAATCAACTATCAGAACCACCCTGCCAGTGAGGTCAGGGCAATTTGAGATATAGTCCTATGGTAGTCCCATTTTATTTTAATGAAATAGCCAAGGAATTCACTTTATTTGTAAAATATAAATTTATTTTGCCTCTTAATTTTGGAAGCTTAGTTCTAAGGAATTCATCCAATGATAGCATTCTTGCCTGCAGAAAATAAAAGAATGTCAAACTATCATGTAGCCGGAGACAATAGAAGTGTGACTCCTTTCCTTTTCTTATGAAGCCACTAAGATGCAGTCAGAGGTGCTTTTCCTGCCCCAATATCTCCATAGGATTCACCTCTAAAAAAAAAAAAAAAATCACAGGTGGACTAGATTTCCAAACTCCTAATACTATCAGAAGATAAATTTGGGGTTAAAGTCTTTTATGAGTTGTGTGGGGAAATAAACTTCAAAACAAGCAAAACTATACACACACCATTTTAAAGCTATTGTTGATGGTGTGAGACAAACCAGTTAAAATCTGAGGCTCAGGAGATGGCTAAGTGGGTAAAGCGATGGCCGCCCAAGTGTAAAGACTTAACTTTCCGTCTCTAGCACCCACATAAAGGCTGGCTGTGGAAGTGTACGCTTGTAATCCCATTGCTGGACGAGTGTAGCAAAGACAGGCAATTCCGTACGCCCACTGGTTAGCTAGGTCAGAGAAAATAAAAAGATTCATATCAAGAAGAGATCTAGTCTCAAAAAATAAGGTAGCAGAGTACCAAAGAAAGACAACTGAAATTGACCTCTGACCTCCACATATGCGTGCAGAGGCAAGTATAGCTGCACATATAAGTGCAAACACGTATACCAACACACACACAAGCACACACGCATGCACACACACACACATGCACATGATACAAACTAAAGGGAAACATAATTTATTCCTCAAATATATGACTTAATGACCCACATTTGTAAGTCCAGTATTCCTAGACTATTAAAAGGCATAAACCGTCTAACCCAACTATGAAATATACAAACTACAATGCCAGACTTCCAGGCCAGCCGCAGGAATGACATCATGGAAGCAAAGAATGTAAGAGCCAGAAGACAAGGAGAAGGGACACAAAAGGCCATTCTTTTTCTAACTAACTCTCCTCAAATCTTTGCTTCTATGTTCTCTTGTGTGTGTGTCTTGATTTTTATTTTTATTGGTTATTTTATTTATTTACACTTCAAATGTTATCCCCCTTCCTGGATTCCCCCCCGAAAACCCCCTATTCCACACTCCCTTCCCCCTGCTTCTATGAGGGTGCTTCCCCACCAACCTACCCGCTCCTACCTCACCACCTTAACATTCCCCTACAATGGGGCATCAAGCCTTCCCAGGACCAAGGGCCCCCCTTCCCATTGATCCCAGATAAGACCATCCTCTGCTACATATGCAGCTGGAGCCATGGGTCCCTCCATGTGTACTCTTTGGTTGGTGGTTTAGTCCCAGGCAGCTCAGGGGGTGGGGGAGGGTCTGGTTGGTTGGTATTGTCCTTCCCCTAGCTCCTCCATTGGGGTTCCAATCCAAAGTCCAATGGTTAGCTGCAAACATCCGTGTCTGTATTGGTAAGGCTCTAGCAGAGCCTCTCAGGAGACATCTATATCAGGCTCCTGTCAGCAAGCACTTCTTGGCTTCAGCAATAGTGACTGGGCTTGGTGGCTGCAATGGGATGGATCCCCAGGTGGGGCAGTCTCTGGATGGCCTTTCCTTCTGTCTCTGCTCCACTCTTTGTCCCTGTATTTCTTTGGTCTTTCTTCTTTTTGAGCTTCATATGGTCTGTAAGTTGTATCATGGGTATTCTGAGCTTTTTTCCTAATATCCACTTATCAATGAGTACATACCATGTGTGTTCTTTTGTGAGTGTGTTACCTCATTCAGAAGGTACTTGGATTTTATGGTCACATTAGGTAGGTGAGTCCTGTATATTTTAGAAGGCTCGTATTTATTTTCTCTGAGTTTTAGTCAGGAATTCTCAACTTATTTCTAGTTGAGTGTGACAATAGTAAGGTTTACAAAGGCTACTGAAAACAAGTAACATTAAACATGTGATTAATGAGATTTGGTTGTGTGCTATTTTGACTGAAGTCAACTTTCCTTTGTCATTTCAAAGGAGAAAAAAATGAATGGCCTATAAAACTGTAAGAGTGGATCTGTCAGAAATAATTTCCAATTGCATAATATTTTTACAAAGTGATTTAATTTATTTCAATCATATTTATAATGTGAAATTATAAGATAATGAAAATATTGGCTTCTAAAGTTTTAGCCTAGAAAATAGCATTTTAATTATTATATAAATGTCTACAAGTAATCTCATAGTTTATTACTTCTGTAATTTTGACATGTTTCTCATAATTCACCATTGTAATAATACTGTGATAGATATCCCACAGTACATACATATTTTTATCAACATAAATTCCTAGAAATAAGTTTACTAGATAAAATTTTATGCACAATTTAAAAAAAATAGATAAGCTTACCAACTTTATTCTTAACTTCAACTCTTCCCATTGATACTCTATACTCACAAAGACAACTGAGAGTTTACCAACCTTTGGCTAGAGAGTATCAATCAGTGAAAAGTTATTAATGTCAACAGGAATATAATTACCATTAGAATGCATTAAGCAAAAAATTTAAGTGTTTTATGTTTAACAGATTATATGCTAACATCAGACAACTTGATGAAGAATAAAACTTTCACAATAAGCTGAGATCTAGTTCAAAGATCACTGACAGGTTTTTTGTTGTTCTGGGGATTTTTTGTTGTTGTTGTTTGGTTGTTCTTTCTGTTTTTGTTTTTGTTCTTTTTTTGCTAAATCTAATGGATAGTTTTAACCTGAACTCAATAAAGCTACTCTTTGAAGAAAAAAAGAGGCTTAAGACTTAATTCATGCATTATACAATTCACTTTTTAAAGTTTTAAGTTAGTGGCTTTCAATTTATTCATTGTAACTATTTCTAATGTAAGAGGACCATAGTTTTCTGCTATTGTTTTCAAATAATAATTTCTGAAACACCTCAGCTAATGAGTTAAAAGATATTGCTGTCCTTAAATGTCTTACAGTTAAGCCACGGAGATAAATTTGTATTTCATGAAATGTTAGTAACAAAGTTCAGCCATAGAAAAATCCTTGGGCAAAAAAAAAAGTATCTTGAAATACCAAGCTTTTTAATTTTATAAGAAGTAACAAAATACTTTCTAGATGCAATCTCTTATAAGCAAGACCTGTCAATAAAAATGCCTATGCCCAATGAGTTGAGGTGGGCAATAGAAGGTGGGAAGGAAGCTGGCAGGAAGAGAGAGGATTCTGTGAAATAGCGAGAGGCACAGATGATACAGGCTGAACACTGAGGAGACACATGTAAACCAGCAGGTAGCGGAACTCAGGATAAAATAAAGAGGAGATTTGCCCCAGACTTGGATGCATGAGGCTTAGGAGAGGTACTGGAAGACATGGAATAGTTTGATGTGTTACAAGCTAATTGGGGAATGAGCCAAAGCTCGTGGCCTAGGCGTTTACTAATAAATAATTATTCTCAGAGTTGTCTTTCCCAGAGCTGGGACTGGGAGGGAAAAAAACTGATTTATTTTTTACAGCATTTAGCTTCTAGCTCCTTGAGTTATAGGTATTGTAGAACATTCCTCTTCCCTTTGGGTAAACTGAACACAACTTATTCACTTTAATGAATCAATATCTTTCCCCTGTGAACATTTTGTTCTCGGGTTCTGTTTATTCAGACTTTTTAATGTTGTATTGATACATGCACACAGACGGAGAGAGAGGGAGAGAGAGGGAGAGAGAGAGAATGAGCAATTTTTACTGACTTGATAGTATCATTGGGTTCCACAGTGAAACTCACCAGCTCCTCATTATCTTGGAAGCTTCAACAACGTGCTATAGAATCAGGAACTCACACAGTAAGTGTTTATTTTGGCACAATTCTAAGATCCCATTCTGGTTTCATTTTGGGAGATGGGAGAATAGTCTTTCTTGCCTGCAAGAGGCCCTGCTTTTATCACAAGTGGGAAAGAGAAAGCCAAAGCTCCTTTTGTTAAGGACACTAAAACCGAATCAGAAGCACTCTTATGGTGTCCGTTAAACTTAATTATTCCCTTACTCCAAATAGTCACAAATGGTGTCGGGACTTTAAATACATAAATTTCTTCTGAGGAGAGGCAGGGGTATAAATCAGTCTTTTGATAACATTTTAAGGTTTCTTTTTTTTTTCTTCTGATTAAGTATTTTGAGCTTAAAATCATTTCTCCTCCTCTCCTCAACACTCCTCTCGTCTTCCCTTCCCTCTTTCTCTCCATTTCCTCTTCATGTGCTCTTACATCTTCCTTCCTTCCCTCCTTCACCCAGTTCCCTTCTACTGATTCAACAGACACTTACTGACTCTCCATGGGCTAGGTATGCTGATTAGAATTTTGTATAAAGTGACAAAGGTGAAGACACTTGTAGAGTGTTGTCTGTGGACAAAATGTTCTATTTTTAGCACATGGGATTTGTAACTTTTCTGAGCTAATCTGGTATCTTTTATCTTCATCTGGCTTTGATATGGACTTCACATTGGTGACCTATTACAGCTTTTTGATGGACTAACAGAGTAATTGATAAAAAAAAAAATGAAAAAAGGAAAGCATTAAGTATGGATTTTATAAATTGGAGAAAATCTCAATTTTTCTCCAATTATATAGAAACAAGAGTTAACTATTTCAATATAAAATTAACAAATTACAATGATATAAACATAATCAAGAAGAAAATGCTGCATAGATGATTTTCTTATTTTTGCAGATATGAAGGTTTTAGAAAAAAGATAGCAAACACTTGCGACCAAATACATTCATATATTATTTATCCCAATAAAAGTGAAATCATTCTATAACACAAGCTGTTGCAATGATTAGTATTCTCAAGCGGACAGAATCTACAACTGATGCAGGAGATACCAGAGGTTCTGTCTTAGGGTTATTAGTCTCATGCATAAGATAACTGGAAGATGGACTCTAACGGAAACTCAAGGGTGGTTTCAATAGCATTTCAAGGAGGAAAATCTCCAGACAGCTAATCTGTCTATTCCAGAAGCTTCCCAGAGGAGGAAAATGGATGAGAGAAAGAAGAAAGCCAGACCGCAGAAATTGGTATGGGGGCCAGACACATGGCAGATAAGTATGTACATGGCAGGGAAAGGTTTTAGAGACAGAGGAAGGAAACTCAAATGTTTGGGGAAAGCCCAAAGTGTCAATGCAAGCATGCTTAGAAAAGACTAAGAAAATACTGAATTTTTCTGAACAATTCAGAAAAGTAGGCTGACTTACAACTAAATTGCCACACAGCACTGTAGTGGGCTGACTTACAAGGTACATAACCATACAGCACTATAGTAGGCTAATTTACAAATATATAGCTATGTAGCCCTGTGGTCCTGTAAGTTACTGCACTAAAGGAAAGGATTCTGAGAAGGAAACATTACTATCTCATTTAAGGACTAATTATTTTGCCCATCTCTTTACTTTAGCTTAATGTGTGCTGGCCTTCCTAGGGTGATATGTCGGCCGGGCGAATGACCAACCAACTTGAATGTAAGTCTCCACAAAGCTAAGGAATCTATTTTTCTTGATGAGAAGGCTTCTTCTTTCTTTCTTTAACTGGTACATCTCTCACTCCAAGGAAGTATCCTAAAATTATTATACAAACCAGATATCAGATCAGATCCCCTGTACGCATTTATGGCCTCTAGCAAAGAAGAGGTTGCCAAGAGGCTCAAGGATATTTTTGGCTTTTTAGTCAAGAAAAAAACTGTTTACTTTTCTAAGAGATCTTCTTTCCCCTACATAGTCTAGCCTCCGTCTCATTTGAAATACCCAGAAGAAAAGTCATCTGAATACACACCTGTGAGTGATTAGCTAGTTTGGGCAAGCCTCTGGACAGCTGGAGGAGGATTACCTTGATTACCTTAATTGATGTGGAAAGATTCATCTTGATTGTGGTTGGGACCATTCCTAGGGCAGAGGGTCCTAGATTACATAAATAGAGAAAAGAAACTGAGCAGAAGCAACTATTAAGTCTCCTGTTTCTTGACTGTAAATGTGAGGGGAGCATCTGATTAAAGCACCCATCGCTGTCTTCACTTACTCACCCTGATAGACTTTGTCTTAAAATGTGAGTCAGAATAACACCTTTTTCTTAAGTTGCCTTCATCAGGGATTTTTATCATAGCAAGGCAAAGACTCTCTTTACAGTGGTTGAGTATGAAGGATTCCTACCACCAGTTATGTAGGTGAAGATATGCCCATCTCACACTTCACTAGTCTGGGTTAAAAACCATCTGTAGTGCTGGTTCTGCACAGTGGCTCAGAGCAGTTGTGAAACTAGCTTCATGGGCACTGCAGCATTCACATGCATACATCTTGGCATGCATCCCATAGACATGTACAATGTATTCTGATGTTTCTCCTTCATTCTGTTTTCCTTTTAATATTTATATGATATATAAATATTATATATAAATTATATTATAAATTATATTATATGTTATAATTAATTATATATAAATTATATATAAAAATATATACGATATACATTAATATTATAAATATTAATATTATATTTATTGTATGACTTGTGAATGTGTTTGAGAAGAAAGGCATGATGAATACTAAAATCAATCAATTGTGCTGAACACATTTTGTTGGATACCCAAAGTCTTCAGTTTTTTTAAAATATCAGATTTTGCCAGGCTATGCCACTTTTCTACTTTGATTATTCATGATAGGCAGTTATTTCCTCTTACCTTGGTAGCTAAGGAGCAATTACATGCTCAAAGCTACACTCACTGAACTCTGTTAGAACTGTAAGTCTAGAAAGAATGTTATAGTGGCCAATGAAATCTCTCAGACTGTTGATCTCAGATTCTGTGCACCAGCAGGATGACCAGGCTATTACAGCATCCTCTGTTCTCTGCAACTTATGACTCTGCAGCTTCTGGGCATCCATTGATCATCCTTGTTACCTGAGCTCATTCTAGTAAATGTATATAATAACTTTTATTTTGCTTTGGTTTGGCATCATATGCTTAACTCATGTAATAGTCCTGGAATGATAGAACCTGGAACTTGGGTTCTATTCCTGACTCAGGTGCTTAAAAGAGACTGTTTGTTGATTAGGCTGACATCACGTGAGCTCTACACTGTCCCCTGAGTGGTGGAGAAAGATTGGTAGGTAAAGTATAAGTTCCAAGCAGAATAATTACTATGGATATGCTACATGACCAATGTAATCTAAAAAAATAACAAATACGTAGTTGCCAGCTGAAATTAACAATATTATTTGAAAAATAAAGGTCCAAGTGGTATTTATTTCATGTGTGTGTGTGTGTGTGTGTGTTTATTTCTTCAGTAAGTAGCTGTTTGAATTAATACAGTTGTCTTCATTTTGTCTTGTTGAGTTAGACGAGGTTTTTATAGATTAAATGCACCATTGAGAAGTATATAAAAACTTCCATTTTGATCATAATGAACAATAAAATGAATTGATGTTTTTAGTAAATGATATTAAGGAGTTCCAAAGCATTTATTGCTATGCCATGGCTAATGTCATTGCCATGACCCACGTCTATCAATATATTTTAACCTCTGGCTTTGTATAGTGTGAATATTGTTGATGAAAATTAATGAAATTGCTACCTATTCTTTATAAGTAGCTCAGAAAGGCAATAAAAAAGTCATAGCATAAACAGGAAATATTTTTAAAAGGAAAAGTGTCTACTGCCAAGCCCAATGGTCCAAGTTTAATCTCTGGGATCTACATGATACGGGAGAGCCAGCTCGAAGGTTGTCCTCTGATATGCACTCCACACTAACTAGATGAAAATTATTTGAAGAAAAAAATAATTAAATCTCTACCAGCTAGATATCACTACCACTAAAATATCACAATGGTAGCGGTTTTTGGATGGATGGATGGATGGATGGATGGATGGATGTGGTGAGTCCATGGTTGTGCTGCCATTGTCTGGGTATGGAGGTCAAAAGACAGCTTGTGAAAATTTCTTCTGTCATGTCGATTTTGGCAATCTGACTCAGGTCTTCAGGTTTGAGGGCAGGTGTTTTGTTTCCCATCTTACCCACCCTATAATGGTGACTGTGATAAACAGTTCCCTAAGCTGAAAAGGTAATCAAAGATAATCTTACACAACAATACATCACAATGCTATTTTCTTAACAAAAATATATTGACCCTCACCGGGCAGTGGTGTCGCACACCTTTAATCCCAGCACTTGGGAGGCAGAGGCAGGCAGATCTCTGCGTTCGAGGCCAGCCTGGTCTACAGAGTGAGTTCAAAGACAGTCAGGGCTACACAGAGAAACCCTGTCTTGAAAAAAAAAATTATATATATATATATATATATATCCCCATTAGAATAATTTGGTATAATTACTGTATGGCAAAGATATTGTTAAAAATTGGAGATTTTGATTTTGCAACAACTTAGCTTAACAACTTTCAGGAACATTCAAAATAACAAAATTATTTGTTAAAATAAACAAGTGGGCATCAATAATTTTAAGAATATTCACTATTACTTATTACAGCAACAATTAGGGAAAGTAACATTACACTTTGTATGCCCAAGCTAGAACATAATAAAACGAACTTTTCAGTCACTGCATGTACTACTGTAGTCTTGCCAATGGTGAATGAGCATCATTAGTGATATGAAATACTGTTCATTATCAATAAATCCTCTCCTCTCCATTACCACTGCCAGCTTCTACACCATTTGCACCCCCATCTGACCTTGTCATATTAACAGCCTTCATCATGTCCTTTCACTTTTATGAACTCATGTATTAACATGCCACAGAATTGTTTATTTATTTTTTGGATAACCATAAATAGCACTAGGAGGAATCAGGGCTGTAACTGTATGATGGGCACCTATTTTCCATGGTTGTCTTAACAATTATTGGACATTTTTCCATATCAATATCCATATTGATATATTTACATGTTAAAAAATAATAAAATTTAGATAAGATTATACCTTAAAATTCATTAAAATGCATAATTTATCACTGTTTATCTTACCTATAGCCTTATTCTCAATGCTTTGGGCATAGCTTAGTGCTTAGCATGTGGGTTCAATCTCTTAATACCAAACACACACACACACACACACACACACACACACAAATTGTTTAAGTTTCCCAATTTTGGTGAATTACTGGTTATATTTTGATTATTACCATATATGCATATTGTATTATCACAGTTTTGAGAGAATAAAGCATGCAGAGATGACTATAAAAATTCTACAACCATTAGACAATGAAGGTCTTATAGTCATCAGAATGAATTCCGCACTGCATTTTCATTGGCTTGTAAAAATATTTTATAGATTCACAGTAGCATATTAAGCAGATGAATATATTTCCCTTTTATGAAGTCATTTTATTCATGTAATTTTATTTTTTTCTCTCCTTAAACCATGAATTGCATTGATGTATACTTTGTGATGTGGGGAATTCGTTAGCCATGTGACAAATTCTGGCACAAAGCCACTAAGTGATAAGAACATCCACCTCTGTCTATTCTTCTCTAAGACAAGGAATAATATCCTCTGTGTACAAGGGGTTGTACATTTTGAAGATGTGCTCAAAATGCTTATTTTCAACACACTGTGCACGTAAATATTGGCAAATAAATGTAATGTAGTACTTTGCTTTTCCCAACAGGCAATGTAATTTTAAGTCTTGCTTAGAGGTTTGCATTCCTCTTAAGGATATGAATGTCACACATTTGAATTTGCACTTCATGAATTTGGCCACATATACTATGTATAATTTGTCTATCAGCTCACTTCATGTAGATTCATCCTGGAGACTTTTATAGCTGTTTGGATAGTGATGAGTTTAATATGTATTTATTTTTGGTTGTGGGGATAAAGTATGATGTGAAATTGTCCTGTCTTGGAATGTTAGGCTCATTTTGTGATCTGAATGCTTCCTCCCTGGATGTTTTAGAAACAGGCAGACAGATCCTTACATGGTGGAGAACTAAGTGCAGATAATACTAATTGGGGATAGAGGGAAGTGAAGAGAGAAAACCACTTACAACATCAGATGTTTCTGTGGAATATTGGACTGCATTAGCATGCAGATTGCATTTGATGCTCCCGTTAATAATATGTTTACAGAAAACGCCCATTTGCTCTCTGTAAATGGTGGTACATACAACACTTTTGTAGATGATTTGTGGGACATGCAGGGGGTGTGCTGTTGTTCCTACTGAGCCAACACCACTTTAACTATGCATTTAGCAAAATACATAAATCACAAATGCAAAGTTAGCAAAATAGAGCAGCTAACATTTTTTTTAATTATGTGGTATTGAAAGGGTTCTCTTGATATTTTTCTCTAGAGACACCACAAAAATAAATGCAATCCAGTATTTAAAATTATGTAATTGTGAGCTTTCAGCCTTGCTATGCTTGTAAAGTAATAAAACATTTGTATTGCATTTAATCTCATTTTATTCCTTTTGTGATTTTGTGTTTGAAAAATCATCATCAGTTGACTTTGGACTGCATTCTGCAGTGTCAGAAAAATTGATCTTGTTTACTTACACGCACTGTGCATTACATGGTGTTGCTAATTCTGTATTAACAATGAAGGGGATAAAAGGGCTTTTAGCTTTCACCCTTTGCTCAATAAATCACACACGAACATAGCTTGCGCATGGCTCCTCATTGAACTCTGCCGTTTTATGTCTTTTATCCTCGAGATTTATGGCTTTTGTGGATTAAAGTAATTCAGAGTCTGAACTATTTAATCTGGGGTGTCTAGGTTTGGATGTCTCAGCCAGGCTGTGTGAGAAATTCAGAGCCTCAAGATCCTTGCACATGTGCAGTAGCTGCCACATGTGCATTTAAATGAGTCATCCCCTGGCATGGGAACTCATTTTACAGTTTCCTTTGAACTTTGTTTCATTTCTAAATGATTGTCCTAATTATTGGCTTTTTATGTGGGTTGCTCTATCTTCCTCAAGCTCAAAACTTACTGTAGGTCATGACCTAGTTCTATTTTCAGATTTCCTATAGGTAGATCCAGGAAAAAATTCCAGCTGTAGCTAAGAATTTATTAACGTCAACTTAAGATTCTATGGAAACGACTGTGCAAACGAAAATGTTTATTTGATTTCTGCTTCCACACCACAATCCATTACCGAAGGAAGTCGGGGCTAGAACTCAGGACAGGAACCTGGAGACAGGAATGGCAGCAAGAGCCATGGAAGAACTTCGCTTACTGACTTGCTTCTAACGGTTTCCTCACCCTTCTTTCTTAACTATCCCAGGGCTATATACACAGGACTGGCTTCACTCACAATAGGCTAGGATCTCCCACATCAATTACTAATTAGGAAAATATCCTACAGGCTTTCCTAAAGCCCAATCATATGGAGGCATTTTGGTCATTTGTGGTTCCTCCTCAGATATATCCAGGTTTGTGTTATGTTGATAAATAAAAACTAGCCAGCACCTTGTGCTAACACTCTTTATAGATGCCTTGTACTTAAAATCTTTTTGATAATACATGACTATCACATAGTTGGTATGTGTATATGTATACATTTGATACTTACAATTTTTTAAATACTGTATATGTGCTCCAAATATAATTATAAAATATACAATTAAAGTAGTTTTTATAGGTAAGAAATACCATAGGCACACAAAGGAATGAACAATTAGTATAGGCTTGTTCTAGAGAGTTAAGACTGAAAACAACTAAAACAGAAAGAATGACCTCACATTTATTACAATTTATTTGATGTACAATTCAAAAGAATCTCTGGGGCCTGAGGGTGTTAGATCCCCCAGTATAGGAGAATGACAAGGAGGAAAGACGAGAGTGGGTGCGTGGGTGGGAGGGTGGGTTGGAGCATATACCCATATTGGCAGGGGGAAGGTGGAGGGAATGGGGAGGATCCAAAGGGGAGATCGGAAACATTTGAAATGTAAATAAAATATGAAAATAAAAAAATAAATAAAAAATAAAAAATAAAAAAGAATTTCTGAACAGTGTTCATTTAAATGTATGGAGCTCTTTATGATTAATATTTGTGCCATTATATTTTTAAACACAGTAAATAAAATACAAAAGCAGACACAGATTCTGTGATTTCATGGCTAGCCTGGCCTACATAGCTGTAATTACTATAGCTCCTTCCTCCAAAAAGTAGTCCAAAAGTAGTCATACACATTAATTATAAAATTTCTCTATTGATTTTGATTGATTTCACTTCAGAAATCTGTAATTAATCCCTCAACAAGTGTATAAGATTAATATTCTCTGAGTGTTTGCATTTGGATAGCATTTGTCTGTGTCCAGTTGTTTATTAATATGAAACATTAGCACTCTAGTATATTTAAAATATGCTATTTCATTTTCCTGAGGTATAAACTATGACTGTTAAAAAGGCAGCTGGCTGTCCCATTCTCTCTCCCCTTATGGTCTGTTAGAACATATTGGCTCCTTGCCAGCAGGTCCAGGCGAAAGGAGAGAACCGGGTCCAGCAGGATCTGTCCAGGGCTGAGCTAGATGGCGAGTGTCAATGGCCCAAAAGAAACACACCAGGCTGGGAGTCTTGTCAAAACAGGAATTCACTTTATTAAACTAGGCACTTGTTTATATAGAGAAGGCAAGGAGGGGGGCACTTGGGTATGGGGAGAGATGACAAAGGAAACAAGGAAGGGTGACAGAGGGTAAGGGGTAACTGACGGGACCAATGGCAAAGCTTCACATCAGAAATGGCTGGCAGAGGCAGGGCCAAACAGGTCTTGCTGAGTCACCCCAATACAGAAGTGACTGAGACAGGTCTCAAAACTCAAGCCAGGCTTAGGCTCTCCCACAAGGCCTCAGAAACTCGAACCAGGCTTGGGTTTGTCCTCAAGGCCTGAACCAGGGTCAAAATGGGGCCCAACAAGAACACAGTTCAAAAATGCAGTCTTCTGGGGAGTACTCTGAGCTTGAAAAAACAAAAACAAAAACAAAAACAAAAACAAAACCTCCAAAAAACAAAAGTCTTTCTGATTCTTGTTTCCCTAATTTCTTTCTCGGCCTATTTGTTGTTTGTATAACAAACAACAAATTTGTTTTGTTTGTTGTTGTTTAGTTGTTTTTTGTTTTGGGGTTTTTTTGGTTTTTGTTTTTTGGGTTTGCTTTTTTATTTACTCAATTTGTATCCAACCACTTTGCTGAAGTTGTTTATTAGCTGTAGGAGTTCTCTGGTAGAATTTTTGGGGTCATTTATATATACTATCATATCATCCACTAATAGTGATACTTTGACTTCTTCCTGTTCCAATTTGTATCCCCTTGATCTCCTTTAATTGTCTTACTGCTCTAGTTAGAACATACTGAATAAATAGAAAGAGAGTGGGCAGCCTTTTCTCTGCCCACAATGGAAAAAAGAAGCATCTTTAATAAATGGTGATGGTCTAACTGGATATCTGTACTTAGATGAATGCAAATGGATCCAAATCTATTACCCTGAACAACTCGAGTCCAAGTGGATCAAAGACCTCAACCTAAAACAGGATACACTAAATCTAGAAGAAGAGACAGTGGGAAATAGCCTTGAACTCATTGGTACAGGAGACAATTTCCTGAAGAGAACACCAGTTGCTAAGGCTCTAATATTAACAATTGCTAAAATGGAGCCTCATAAAACTGAAAAGTCTCTGTAAGGCAAAGGACACTGTCAATAGGACAAAATAACGGCCTACAAATTGGGAAAGGATCTACATCTAATAAAGTGCTGACTTCCAAAACATATAAAGAACTGAAGAAATTAGACACTAACAACCCAAATAACCCAATTTAAAACTGGTGTACAGAGCTAAACAGAGAATTCTCAACAGAGGAATCTTGAATGGCTGAGAAGCACTTACAGAAATGTTCAACATCTTTAGTCATCAGGGAACTGCAAATCAAAATGACTCTAAGATTCCATCTTCTACTCATTAGAATGGCTAAGATCCAAATTTCAAGTGATAGCACATGCTGGTGAGGGTGTGGAGGAAGTGGAACAGTCCTTCACTGCTGGTGGGAGTACAAACTTGTAGAACCACGTTGGAAATCAACTTGGGGGCAGTGGTGGCACACACCTTTAATCCCAGCAGTTGGGAGGCAGAGGCAGGTGGATTTCTGAGTTCGAGGCCAGCCTGGTCTACAGAGTAAGTTCCAGGACAGCCAGGGCTACACAGAGAAACCCTGTCTCAAAAACAAAACAAACAAACAACAGTTTCTCTGAAAACTGGAAATAGTTTTACCTCAAGACGCAGCTATACCACTCCAGGACATAGACCCCAAAAGATGCCCCACTATACCACGGGAACACTTGCTCAACTATGTTCGTAGCAGCTTTATTCATAATAGCCAGAAACTAGAAACAACCTAGATGTTCCTCAACTGAAGAATGATTAAAGAAAATGTGGTACAAACACATCATGAATTTTGCAGGTAAATGGATGGAATCTGAGAATAGTATCCTGAGTGAGGAAACCTAGACCCAAAAGGACAGGCACGGTAAGTACTCACTTATAAGTGGATATTGGCCATAAAGTACAGGATACACACACTACACTCCACAGTCCCAAAGAAGCTAAACAAGAAGGAAGGCCCAAATGACAATGTTTGAGTCTCACTTAGAAGGGGAAAAACTCATAGGAGGCAAATGGAGGGAGAAAAATGTTTAGTAGAGGGGATGGGAAGGAGAATGGGTGGTTTGGAATCAGGTGTGAGGAGAGACAGGAGAGAAGGAGAGAGCCAGGAGAATGATTGGAAATCTGCAGCTGGTGGGGAGGGCATCTCAAGGAGGTACCAGAGTCCTGGGTTGGGGGAGGTTCCCAAGAATCAATGTGGGTGACCTTAGCAGAGACTCACAGCAGTGGGGATATGGAACCTGAAGAGGACACTTCCTATAGCCAGGCAGGAACTCCAGTAGTGGGATAAGGACACCAACCCACCCACAAAACTTTTAACCCAAAAGTTTATCCTGTCTACAAGAAATGCAGGGATGTGGGATGGAACAGAGACAGACAGAATGGTCAAGCAATAACCAGCTCAATTTGAGACCCCTCCCATGGGCAAGCACCAATCACTGACACTGTTAAAGATATTCTGTTGTTCTTGCAGACAGAGCCCAGCTCTGATAGCAGCTGGGGAAGAATTGAGGGCCCTGAAGGAGATAGGAACTCCACAGAAAGACTAACAGAGTCAACTAATCTGGACCTTTGGGGCTCTCAGATACTGAACCACCAACCAAAGAGCACACAGGGGCTGGACCCAGGCCCACACACACATATGTAACAGATGTACATCTCAGTCTTCATGTGGGTCCCAAAACAACTGGAGCCAGAGTTACACCTAAAGCTATTGCCTGTCTGTGGAATAAGTTGCCCCAACTGAGCTATCTTGTCTAGCCTCAGTGGGTGAGGATACATCTAGCCTACCAGAGACTTGATGTGCCAGGTTAGAGGAATACCCGTGGGTGGGCCTCCAACCTCTCAGAGATGAAGAGGAGGGGAGCACGGGAGTGAGGGCAGAACACAAAGGAGGGAGCAGCAATCAGGATGTAAAGTGAATTAAAAAATCTTCTGTTAGCAATAAAAATAAAAAGCAACAACAACAAAAAGATCCTATATCAAAAAAACCCACCTTAAGGATATTTAATTCAATTTGAAAATCCTAAACTTAAGAAAAATTTATTAACTTCAAGATAAATACTGCATAGCTTTTGTTTGCAAGTCTGACACCATCTGTAATATTCCAAAGTGAATAAACATTAAAAAGTAGGAGCCATATTAGGAAAGCTTAATTAACAATTGTCATATATATTTATCAGTCTTGACAAATGTCTTTATCAAATGTTAATAAGAATCCAGAAGGCTAACAGCAATGTGTAAAGTTAGCTGGTAGATCACGACTTGAATGCTTGATTGCTTCTTAATTCTTCATTGTCCTATTTTGGTTGCATTAAAATGACAATTGTGACATTTTTCAACTAATACCAGAAACATGAAAAAAGAGAAAACTTACTATGCTCTCTAAAGTAGTTGAAACTCCTTTATAAACAACAGGTGTTCACTTCAAGCTGGAATGAAGGAAATAGGAAACAACTGGCATGTGAACCTGGGCTAGTGCTGCATTCAGGACAGGTGGTCAGGTGGTCAGGTGGTCAGGTCTGCTTGCTTTGCTATCATTTGACTTTAAAACTGCTTTTCTACTGATGAAGCTCACTCCCTGGGTTCTCATCAACCCAATTATTTATCCAATACCCAATGTTCAATCCTGAAAACATATACCTGTATGTAACATTGTATAGACTGAACAGGTTGTAGGAGCGTGTGTGTGTGTGTGTGTGTGTGTGTGTGTGTGTGTGTCTGCGTCTGTGTATCTGTGTGTCTATGTGTAACAATTAATGAAAAAGAGGATAAAAATTTAAGAGTAGGAAGAGATAGGAGATTTTTGATGGAGGAAATGGAAGGGGTATTTATGTAATTACATTATAAACCCCCAAAAAAAAAAGTTTAAAAGGGAATATTGTCATCACAAACTCACCAGATCTAGAATAAAGAGAGACAATTCCCACTCCTCCCCATCCAAAATGAAACTGGGAGTTGGGAGGAGAGCAGGGGAAATGTAGAGAAGAAACAGAGGGCGAAAAGTCTCACTATGCTGTTCTAATTTTAAATAAAAATCAATTCTTATATGAGTCACCTAGGCATGTATCAGCTATAGAAGTTTGAAGGGATGGGGTTGTCATCCCACGGCCAAAAACTCTGACCCAGAATTGTTCCTGTCTAAAAGAACTACTGGGACAAAAATGGAGAAAAGACCAAGCGATCCATCTCAAGGGGAGGCTCCAAGACCTGACACTATTACTGATGCTATGTTGTGCTTACAAACAGGAAACCTGGCTGTCCTCTGAGAGGCCCAACAAGCCGCTGACTGAGGCAGAAGCAGATACTTGCAGCCAACCAATGGACAGAAGTCTGGACCCCTGTGGTTGAATTAGGGAAAGGCTGGAAGAAGCTGAGGAGGAGGGCTACCCCATAGGAAAACTAGCAGTCTCAACTAACCCAGACACTGAGCCACCAACTCAGGCAACATACAAGAGCTGGTTTGAGGCCCCCAACACATATACAGCAGAGGACTGCCTGGTGTAGCCTCAGTGAGAGAAGAGGAGCCTAACCCTTGAAAGACTTGAGGCCCCAGGGAGTAGGGGGAGGGGGCATCCTCTTGGAGACAGGGCAGATGAGGAATAGGATGAGGAACTGTGAGAGGGTGAACCAGGAAGGGGGTAATGGCTGGACTGTAAAAGAAATAAAAGTAATTTTTTAAAAAAAGTTACACAGATATGAATACTTAAACTCAGTACACGTTATCTGAGCCAAAAGTTCCTCTACCTTTGAAAAGTTATCTCGTAATTGGGCACATCTGTTTTGCATTTAAGAATTTTAATCTGTTGATATTTGATTTTTAATACTTTGTTTAAGAGAGCAATTATGTGTATTTGCTTTCCACCAGAGCAAAAAAAATTACCTTATATTCGATTGAGTCCATGGTTATTGGAGATGAATCTTTAGTTCCTCTTGGGTCAGATAAGAAGTCCTCTGAGATAGCTTCTAAAGTTAAAACATGATACATAGGATCTGTGTGAAGGTAGCATTGCCAACTGACTGACACATTGCAGTTGGTTGCTTTGCATTGGTCGTTCTGTCTGTTGGTTTGTTTGTAAAGCAAATACAAAAAAAAAAATCCCACAGGAAAAAATGAATAATTTAATGAGCTATTTTAAGCTATAATTACTACCTATTTATAAAATAAAACAAAGCAAAACCCCTGCTATAACTCATTACAATAAGAAGTAACTTGTTTCCTCAAATTTAACCACCATCCTGATACTATATTAATGGTTTTCTTTTGTTTTATCATTTAGGTATGTATCCTTATATGTTAAATACTCCCTTGCTTTGAAAGTCCCAGATGCCAGGAAAGCAAGAACCTCCCAGGACCTCACAGAGATGACATTAGCTCAAATACCCCACAAAGGGGAGGGAGAACCTGAAGAGACCATATCCAGAGGATAGCCATGGTCCTTCGGTTGAGGGATGGGGCCACCCACCCATCTCCAAAATTTTAACCCAGAATTGCTCCTATCTAAAGGAAATACAGGGACAAAGAGTGGAGCAGAGACTGAAGGAAAGGCCATCCAGAGACTGCCCACACCTGGGGATCCATCCCACATTCAGACACCAAACCCAGACACTATTGCTGATGCCAAGAAGTGCTTGCTGACAGGAGCCTGATATAGCTGTCCCCTGAGAGGCTCTGCCAGATCCTGACCAATACAGATGTGGAGACTCGCAGCTAACGAACGAACTGAGCACAAGGACCCCAGTGGAGGAATTAGATGGACTGAAGGAGCTGAGGGGACCTTATCTGGCATCAATGGGAGGGGAGGCCCTTGGTCCTGTGAAGACTTGATGCCACAATGTAGAGGAATGCTAGGGTGGTGAGGTGGGAGTGGGTGGGTGGATGGGGGAGTAGTCTCATAGAAGCAGGGTAAGGGAGGATGGGATGGGGGTTTGCAGAGGAGAAACTGGGAAAGGGGATAACATTTGAAATGTAAATAAATAAAATTTTAAAAATAAAAATAAAATAAAAAATACTACCCTGTTTTAAAAATTGGTTGTAGCTTTTCAGTCTCTCTTAGTCTTACTCCTTCAGCCCTTTATTTTCCATATGGTTTATTTGGCAAAGAATCCATTGCAGCTTGGTATGCTGGCACACAGCATTTACCTCAATATTTGGTATGATATGTGAGGAGAACCAGAAATTGAATGCTAGCACGAAATTCATAGTTGTCTTGGCTACTTTTCTATTGCTGTTATAAAACACCATGATGAAGGCAACTTATAAAAGAAAGCATTTAATTTAACTTCTAGGTTCAGAGTTTAATAGTCCATGATGGCAGAGCAAAGGAGAGGCTGAGAGCTCACATCTTGATCTACAACCTGAAGGGGAGGGGGGAGCAAGTGGGGGGTGGAACACACTGGGAACCAATCCCATGAGTCTTTTGAAACCTTGAAGCCCTCACACCTAGTAACACATCTTCTTCAACAAAGCTGTACTTCCTAATCCTTCTCAAACAGTCTGGGGATTAAGTATTTAAATCTATGAGGCTATGGGAGCCATTCTCATTCATAGCACCCCATAGTGAAACCTATCTCAGCAAACCAGAATCAGAGGAATGAGGATATCCCACCAGGTTCCTATTGCATTTCAGTTTGTTGAATCTCTTCATTTGTTTTTCACAAGGTTTGTGTGGCTATCCAGAATAAATTCAAGTAAATGAAATTCAAACTCTTAGTTACAAAATATTAATAACCCTTTTTTCAGCATCCATTTTTAGACATATTTATTCTACATATCTCCTGAAATGATAAGAATGAAAGCTAACTATATGAGAATTCTCATTTAAATTTTTACTTACAAATAAATAACTATCATGATGAATAATATTGCAGCTTAGATTCTCAATGTCAGAGAGAAAACAGGAGCACAAACTTTTCTAAAAGTTTATCATTTGTTAGAGATTCACATGAAAATATTTGTTGGGGGTATGTGTTGATATGGATGAAAATTAAGGTTTGTTATAATCATGAAAAAATAAATATCACTTGTGAAATCTGGCTTAATTTTGTGTGTATATAAATAATGTACGTAATATCAACACGACCAGAATCTGGATGTAATCACTTATATTCATTTAGAAATGGCCATATAGATTCAATAAAGAAGAGGATAATACCCTTAACAAAAAGCAGTCTATAAACACAAAGTGATTTTAAGAATGCTACCTTAAGTTGAAGACAAACAAGAAACAGACAAAATGCAGGCAGGCAGAAGCCCAGCCTTCAGCCTTTACCTTTACTGCCCACCAGTATTTGAGAGGTACAAAGGGGAAAGCGGGAGGAACCTGGGTACAAATTTAAGCTCACCATACATTTTATGTTTTCCATTTGATGAGACAATAGTCCATAAGAGTAATGCTTTAATCAACTGTATCCTGTAGATTACAGAGAACTTGGACTATTCAGAAAGAAAAAAAAAAAAACAATAAGAGATGGAAATATAGCCCAGGAGAATCAAGATTACTATGATATTGCTGTTCCTAGCTTGGAAAAAATAACAATGGGTCCTGGTTCTTGATAGAATTTCAGCTGCTGGAGGAGACTTTGTGAGAATATCTGTGTCCTGGAGTGCAACAAAGCAATAACTGAATTCCCAGTGACCAAATCAAACTAGAAGTTATATGGTCAGAGAAGAGCGTGTAAATCTAGTATCTAGAGGGGAAGAGATGGGAAAACAATGGAAATTGCCTTTGTCATTCATATGACTTGCCAGAACACTGAAAGGAAATAATATAATAATCAGCTTTCAAACAATAGTAATTTTATTCTAACTGTACTATAAAGTTCATCAAAATGCTTATGATAATAATACACAAAATGAACTGGACAGAGTTTGTGTGACAAAATAATAAAGCTGTCCTATACTTATTTGCTTAGTGCTTTAACACAATGAAATTAAAACTTCAAAGTTAGAAATTTAATATTTGTTTTAACAAAACATAAAACATTATACAAGTTAAGAGAACTTTCCTACCTTGAACGAAGAATGAAATTATGTCATTTGCGGAAAAAATGAATGGGACTAGCTCCCATCATGTTAAGTGAAGTAAACCAGACTCAAGAAGACAAGTTTTATATCTTCTCTATGTGGAATCTTGACTTTTCATATTACAATGACAGGAAAATAGCATGGGCACTATTGGGAAGAGTACACGGGCAAGCAAAGTGGCAGGGAGAAGAAGAGAAGGTGATGCAGAAGTGAATACAATCAAAGCACATGAGATGCACTTGTGAAAATGTCATGGTGAAGGCCTTGGTCATTAGTCTTCCTCACAGATGAATTGGCTCTCCAATACTAAGTAGTCAGCACTGAAATCACATACAGAAAAGCAACAATAAATGGACTCAGCAAGTTATATTTATATGTTTATTTGTGTGAATGTATATCTACATATGTGCATATGCATATATAGAGAGAGCAATATTTTTAAGTCATACATTTTAGAGGGAGCAAAGTGAAGGAGGACATGGAAGGAACTGGAGGAAAAGGACACTGGAGAATAGGAGAAAGGAAAGAGAAAGAAGGAAATGATATAGCTATATTTTAATTAAATTTTAAAGGCCATTTATTTTATATAATGGAGTCACTAATATCATTTATAAAAAGAAATGTAATCTGCTATAGCACTTCATTCTTAAAGTGAATTTGTCATGCATTAATATCTTTAAGTTGTATTTTATGTAAAGATAACTATCAATGTATATAAAAACCATGATAGCTTTTCAACAAATAGCCAATTTTTAATAAATAATAATTAGTAAATGATAGAATAACATCTAGGTTCCATACCTACAGAGCACCTCTTAGTATGACTTACTTCAAACCAAAGTGTGGGGCAAGAACTTGGTTACAGGTGAGTGACTTAAAGAGATAACTCCAATAAGCAGAAGGAAGCAGGTAACATAGGACCAGAAAAGAGAAAAAGCATAGAAAAGACAAGACAAAAGTACAGAACCACCAAATCAGTGGGTGTACTAATAAAATGAATAGTACTCAAAGGATGAAATACACATGGAAAATGAAAAATATTTAACCTCACTGGCCATCTGACAAATGCAGACAAAGCTACACTGAATTGGAAATAGAATTAGCATATGACAAAGCTATACCACATACCACACTCGGGCTTTACCAAAAGCACTACACACCTCACTACAGTGAATACATTCACATTCATGGTCATTACCATTCAACTCACAGTATCCAAATGGAATCTACCTAGTTGTCTATCAACTGATAAAGTGCATAATAAAATGTAATTATACACACACACAAATATATATATACTTTCTATGTTCCCTGTCATATGTGGGCCCTTGCTCCAAATGTTTGTGTGGTTAACCTGGAGTTCACATGGAAGACAGAAAATCAGAAGAAAACCATTAGGTGTAAATGCGGAGATAAAAGTAGAGAAGAAAATACTGATGACAGAGAAGCCTGAGCAAGGAGTAATGTGATGAGAATGGGGAAATGACAGGGCAAAGGCAGGGTTAGCAAAAATGAAGTATGCATGAAGAAGCCACAGGAGAGCCACCCAACCATGAGAGGATAGAACAGGTGACATACAAGAATGGGAGGAGAGCACTGGAAGCTAAAATTTAAGCAGAGATAGAGATAGAGGGGTAGAAAAAGTAGATAGCGTAGGGGTTAACAAAAATAAGATGTATGAAAAAGCATTATGAACCCCTGTAGCTTATAAGCCAATTAAAATTATAATCAAATGGGAAGGGGTAATTTGAACAAGATCTCTGAATAAGTGAAGAATGATGTTCCAAAAGGACTTGTGTCATTAAATTAAACTCACATTGTCACAGGGTACCTTCCTATGGCATTATGGTCTAGGAGGCATAATAATTAACACAAGCTATTAACATTGCCATCACTCTCAGTCGCCCACCTATTGCTGAAGGTATCACCCACTTTGGATGTAGGACACAGAGAAATCAACCTTGACTGACCAGAAGGCACTCTCTCTGCTGGCTAGCTTACATAGGAGCTTTGCAGGACAGTGGGACAGAAAGATAACAACAGTCTTACTAGTGTTTTACTCTGCATGATGCAATTCCAATCTGTCAGGCAAGATGCACTCACTACTACAAAACTGGCGACCATCTTTATGGGGCAAGGAGACCAACTGCTCTCTTGATTGGCTCTAAGACCATCTCTACAGAAAGGAATTCATGCGTACTACTGCACACATGTCAGAATAAATGACTAAAGAAATCATAGGCCTTAAGAGGGAAATCTGGTATTTTCTAAACGGCCATGTCAAAATTCAAAATATCTATGCTTTTATCTGTAGATTTGTGCTGCTTTCAGCCTTGGTTAGAGAAGCATCCTTCAGGAGCAGTGTCTAATTCAGAGACTTGTAACTGTTTAAGATGCTATGAATAAGTATCTGTGAGTTCTCAGCAAGAGATGGGGTACATATATGGAAACCCTGGCATCACTCAAGCCTCAAGGAGCATCATGAAAGAGGTGGAGGAAAGAATGTAAGGGCCAGCGAATGGACAGGCATATGATGAAACGGTATTCTCTGGACATGTCATGGATAGTGCGCATGAAGTCACAGCAACTGTGCTTACCTGCACAAGACCTGGAAAAATATGAAGCCAGATTTTTAAAAACTCACCACAGTGGTAGAGAGGACTCCTAAGAACCCAGCCCTAGCTGAGGATCTACTAACAGCTGATGGCTGATACAGGAGGAAGAGTTACTTTTCTTTGTAGTGTAATCACTAAGTGTTAACTCCTAGGCCAGTGATGTCCCTCACAACCATGTGCATATGGTCAGCGCTAAATATATTTAGTGGGTTAAACAAATGTAAAGAGGACTTGAATCTGGACAGAAAAGATACAAGGGAGATAGGGAAAGTGAAGGGGAAGGAGGGAGTAGAGAGCAAGATATGACTGAGGTACATTATATACATTTATAAAAGTTTCCAAAAATGTAAAGAACACTACACTGAGATTCCATCTCACTCCACTCAGAAAGATGGCCATTAAGAAAACAATAACTAATTATTGTTAGATCAGTATGTCTACAAAGATGCAGACAGAGGGGAACCTCTTATTTAGCTACTAAAGAAATCTGTATGGAGAGCTCTATAAAAGTAAAAATCAGTCCTCTATATGACCCTGCTAGACCCTATACCTTTTACTACTTGACTACAAGTCAAGCGATCACAGAGATCCTTCACAGGAATGTTTATTGCAGCACTGGTCACAATAGCTAAGATATGAAACTAACAAACATACCTAGCAGCAGAGGAATGTACAAAGAAAAGATGGTGTACATACAATGCAGCTTTAGGAGGAGGAGGAGGAAATAAGGGTGGCAGTACCAGGATCTGGAAGAGATGTGAGAGAGGTACAGAGGGTCAGGAAATCGAACACAAATATGTAGCAGGAGGGATGAGGAACTAGGGATAACCACCGAAGCATCTCAGACGCCGGGGAAACATGAGGCTCCCAGGACCCAATGGGGATGACTTTAGCCGAAATGCGCAGAGAATGGGGAGATAGACCCTGTAGAGACCACCTCCATTAGATAAGCACGGCCCCCAGTCGAGGGATGAGGGCACCCACCCATCTCAAAGGTTTTAACCAGAAATGTTCCTGTCCAAGGGAAGAACAGGAACAAAAGATGGAACAGAGACTGAAGGAAGGACCGACCAGGGACTGCCCCACCTGGGGATACATCATGTCTGTAGACACCAAACCCAGCACTGTTGCCCCCATCAAGAGGTGCGTGCTGACAGGAACCAAGTGTGGCGGTTCCTGAGGAAGTCCCACCAGCAACTGACCAATGCAGATGTGGATGTTTGGAGCCAACCATCAGACTGAGCTCAGGGAACCTGGTGGGGGAGCTGCCAGAAGGACTGGAGGAGTGGACAGGGATTGTAACCCCATTAGAAGAACAACATAAGCTGGCCTGACCACCCAGTTCTCCCAGAGTCTAGACCACCAATCAAGGAGTGTACCTGAAGGGATCCATGGCTCCAGATACATATGTAGCAGAGGATGGCCTTGCCTGACAGCAGCAGGAGGGGAGCCTCTTAGTCCCAGGGAGGCTTGATGCCCCAGCATAGAGGGATGATGGAGAGGTGGGGCGGGAGTTTGTGGGTGGGGAGGGGAGTACTTTCATACAGGCAAAGGGGGGAGGGCGGATGTGGGATGTGGGTAGTGGTGGAGGGGTAACTGGGAAGTGGGATATCATGGGATGGGGGGGTTGGTGGAGGGGGTAACCGGGAAGTGGAATATCATTTGAGATGTAAACAAATGGAATGACTAATGAGAGAGACAGAGAGAGAGAGAGAGAGAGAAGGAAAAAAATTAGATCATTTGCAGAACCCTGGAATCAACATTGTATGTAAATTAAGCCAGTCTTATACAAACATTGTTTTCTCTTATTTATGGTTTATGGATTTCTTATAGATACATAAAGTCATGCCATATGTATGTAATATGACATAAAAAAGGAAAACTTTAGGTATAAAAATATAACGGGAAATAGAAAGGAGCAAGAAAAAGGAAGATAGAGAGAGAGTGGGGTATATGCTCAAGAATAGAGTATATTCTTGTATGAAAACGTAACATATATCTTGAAATACAGTAACTTTGAGAATTCATGTGGCCAATTTAATAGAGACAAATCACTATAAATAACTTAATGGCAATTTATATCATGGGTAAATTTTCTACCGAGTTACCCCAGATGCAAAATTTTATTCCAAGTTAGAGACTCAATTACATAATTTTATATATTAACTGAAATTAAAAGGATACAAGCACATCAGTTATTTAAAGATGTGACTTATAACTAAACATGTGTTGGACATATTAACAAATAAATGACCAAAAGCCATTTATTCACCTTACAAAGTTGTATCAATCCAAAGTCTCAGTTCCCAATAAAACTAATAACAAGACTTTCAGTGCCTTCTGTTTAGACAAGGTTAATACCAGTGCCTTCCCTTTAGACATGTTAATATTCATGTATGGAGTTCCCGGTTTACGCAACATCTATTTTAAGAACTAGATATTGATTGAAAGCTGAGCTAAGGCTGTCTTTTTCAGAGGTTTTCATTCTTTACATGTAAAATTCAACAAAATGAGTACATAAAACGTTATTAATATAATGCAAGTTTACTCAGATCAACAAAACAATTGTCAGATTATTGTGAAGCAAAACTAGTGCATTAGAAATTGTAATATCAGCTTATGGATATGTGGAAAGCCCCGAGACAACCGTTGTAGTCTTTGCTCTATGGCCATAGTTAGTAGTAAGTAAGAAAGACAAAACCCCTACTTTCTTGAAGGTTTCATTCCAATGGGAGGGAAAACAGGGCAAATGATAATGAAAAAAATAATTCTAATCAATTTTAATAACAAAATTGAGATATCTAGACAGACTAAACAAAATGTTTGTGAAATGCAATTGATGGAAATTATGGACTGCTGTTAGAAACTGCAGCGTCTAAATTGATAAGAAAACGTGTTGGAATAGTTTGAGGTGTCATCGTGAATTCAGTTCATCTAAAATGAAATACAACTCCAGCCAGCAAACAATAAAGTAGACAGTAGTAAAATTAGTACAGACATTTCAAAAGGGTCAGTAATAAAAAATGTGAAGAGAAAAATTCACTTAAGAAATCAAGACTTGGACTAGAGAGATGATGGCTCAGCTGTTAACAGTGCTGGCTGCTCTTCCAGAGGACCCAGGTTCAATTCCCAACATCCATATTGCAGCTCACAACTGTCTGTAACTCCAGTTCCAGAGATTCCAACACCCTCACACAGACATACATACAGGAAAAACACTAATGCACATGAGAGAGAGAGAGAGACAGAGACAGAGAGACAGAGATCACTATCATGTGCACACTGATCATCATCCTCAGTGATGTAAACTTTAGAAAATAAACTATAAAGAGGAAGAAAAATAAATCAAGACTTTACTGATAAAGTAAATCAGACACTGTTACTTTAATTAAGGATAGAAAATCAATGGAGTAGACTACAAAATCCAAACTATGTTTGAGTGTATTGCTCCATAAGACTGGGGCAAAATAAAGATAATCCAGGACAGGGACAAAGAGGTGACTCATCATATACAAAGTGCTCGCCACTAAGCATTACAATCTACGTTTAGTCCCCAGAATCAAAACAACAGGAGAGAACATACGCACACAGTTGTCCTCTGACCCCAACATGTGACATGGCATACACAGGTCTGTATATGAACACATAATAATGACAGACAGTAATATATCATTAAAATTAAAGACAGAGGGAAGGATTTCCATTCTATGGAAATTATCAGTGTAATACCTATTTACTAAGTATGGCTAGAAGTGTCACATGTCTGTGCTCTAAGGGCATGTTTTACTTACTTTGTTGTTGTTGCTGTTGCTGCTGCTATGACCAAATACTTGACAAGAAGCAAATTAAGAAAAAACAGCTTCTTTTTACTACAGTTCAAGAGGATTCAGTGCATCATGGTGGGAAAGGCATGGCAGCAAGATTATACATCAGCAGATGATATTTTTGTAGTCTTGAAGCAGAGAGATTCTAGCCCCATGGGCTGATGATCCTCATATTAAGCGTGGGTCTTTCCTCAGTAGGTGAATGCTTTCTGAGAGGCATCCTCATAGACACAGTTACAGATGTGTTTCCTTAATTCTAAAGCATTCAAATTGATAATCAAGAATATGAAAAGACTACTTATACAAAATATTAAACACAGACAACAAAGGGAAATACTTGGCACATTTTACTTCATTAAAATTACAAGCCTATGCATGACAACCGACATTATTAAAAAGCAAAAGACCACCTGCTAAGAAATATTTACAAGATAAAGAAGTTTCAGATCATTCCCATGCTGGATACACAATTATGCATACAAATCAACATGATAAACAATCCCATGGGAGAATGAACAAATGAGGTAAACTGGCAATTTTGAAATGAAGAAACATGAATGAAAAAAAAAAATGTTCATATTCACCAGTAGTCAGAGGAACTCAAATAAAACAATCACCCCAAAAAATAATTAAATCTATCCCAATAACAAGTGTAAATGAGAACAAATTACTAAAATCACTTGGAGATAAATTTAGTATTAACCCATTCAACTTAAAAATATTCATCACCCATGACCCATAGGTTTACATGCTATTGTTATAAATAAAAATAACAGTCTTCAGTCTGGAGACTGAGGACGCAGAATTGTTATGAATTCAAGGCCAACATGGGATGCATGTGGACTGTAAATTAGTCTGGGCTACAGAGTCAGATCATATTTCAAGCAAATAAATCAAAAGGTATTTTGGCAATCTATGACATCCACCTGAAATTTCATTTTCAACATCCCCTCCATCTAGAAGGAAAAAGAAACAAACAAAAGGCACCATTCTTTTCACTAAATTTTAGATAATATAACATCATTTTCCTGCAAAACCTCCCATGTTTCCACTGTTCTCTTTTTCAAGTTGTAACATAGATAAATAAATGGATGATATATATAAGATAGATAGATAGATAGAATCGATAGGTGATAGACACACAATACATAGATACATAAGTAGATTCATGACACATAGATAGATAGATAGATAGATAGATAGATAGATAGATGATAGATAGATAGGTAGGTAGGTAGGTAGATAGATAGATAGATAGATAGATAGATAGATAGATAGATAGATATAGATGATTGATGGATGGATGGATGGATGGATGGATGATAGACAGACAGATGATAGATAATACATACAAACGTGTATGTGAATGTGTATAACATACTTAGTTTATGTAATATCAGTTGTGTGTACATGGTTTTAGGGCTGACCAATTGGTGCATTCTTCCCTGTGAAAAACTACTTCTGCTCTCTCCCATTCCTTAATGGCTTTTAGTTACTTGTATAGAGTTGAGGTCTCCTTGACTTTCCCCTTTTCACGTTAGTATGTCTATGGGTATTGCCATATTTAGGTAGAGGTGCTGGTGAGACTTCCTGTATGTAGATTCACCCACATTTCTAGGATAGATAGATAGATAGATAGATAGATAATAGGTAGAAGAAACAGATGATAAGTAGATACATTGGTAGATGATAATGAACCTGCCTTTTACATCTTTCCATCTCCTCTTCTATAATGTTCAGTGAGCTTTAGCTACAGGAGTTACAGATCTATCAGTTGGAACTAAGCTTTATAACTTTGCATTTTGATCTGTTGTGGTTTTCTCTAATGGTCTCCATCTGTTGCGAAGAAGGGTTTTCTTCATGAGAGATGAGAACTATACTTAACTGTGGGTTTAAAAGTAAGTATTCATAGTGTACTTAGGAATTATTCTGACCTATTGAAGTGACAGCTGTAGATTCTCCTCCAATATTCATGACTTCACTAGCGCTTAGAGTTGTGTAAGCTTCCAGTACCAGACATGATTTCTCTCTTGTTGAGTGGGTCTTAAGTCCAATTAGAAATCCTTTGGTTACTATTAATATATGTTTGCCACTACTATACCCTTAAGTTTATTGTGCTGTGGTAGTTGTGGTTGTTGGCATCATAGCTGGTTAAGATTATTGGTTGCTACACTCCTTTGGAAATTTGCACAGTGCCTTTTAGACCATGACAGCTAGTTCTCAGGTTATACATAGTTTTTTTTCTTTCGCAGAACCATTTGTCATTTTCTCTGGTGTACATTTTTGGCACCTTTGTGGATTACCAAACAGCAGAAGCTACATGTGCTCATGTTTTGTGTCAGCACAGTTATGGGCATCACAGGAACTTGGAAAAACAGAGACGCAAAACTTAATTGAAGAATGAACAATTTTTATTTTTCCCATTGCTGTTTATATATTGTTTATCTGAATCCTAGAGATTGCACTGCAAGTAGAGATCCAGCAAACAGTATTATTGACTCCCTTTTCTGAGTTCATTCTTCTGTGCTTCCCTGACTTTGCAGTCTTGTTTTGCTCTGGAAGACATTTTTCTGAGCCATTGTCTTATGCCTGGGTCAGGGTTTGTGCCTGAGAAGGAACCACAAATCATCTGTTTGGTCTTGGATTTTGTTCCATTGGTCTACATGTCTGTTTTTGTGTGAGTCCCACACTGTTTTTATCATTATTGCTCTGTAAAATATCTTGAGCTCTGGAGTGGTAATATCTCCAAAATTGTTTTGTTTTTGTTGTTGCTATCTGTTTTGCTTTGCTTTACTTTTGCTCAGGATCATTTTGGCTATCTAAGATCTTCTGTAGTTCCATCAAAATTTTAGGATAGCTATTTCTTTTTCTGATTAAAAACATAAGATGGAGATTTTCATTTGGATTGCATTGAATCTGTAAAAGGCTATTGGTAGAATGGTTCAAACCCCCTCCATGAGTCCATGCATTGTAGAAATGTGCATAGGGTTAAAAACCAATTTGTCTGAGTTCAGCCATCCAGGTGTTTGAGTTTTTGTTTTGTTCTTGTTCACCTCAAACAAGTTACTGAAGTTCTTGGACCCTCAGTTGTCTCCTCTGTAAAATGATGACAACAATAAACATATTCAAAAAGCAGCCAGGGGTGTGTTTGCCCATAATATTCCAACCAGGAAATATGAACTACCTTTCCTCATGCCTCAAGTGCGTGCATGTGCGTGCATGTGTGTGTGTGTGTGTGTGTGTGTGTGTGTGTGTGTTTGAATATGAGTGAAGTGCCAGAAAGAGGCACTGGACCTCTTAAAGCTACAGTTACAAGTGATTGTGAGCTATCTGGTACAGTGCTATTGCTAGTAACCAAACCGCAATCCTTTTTGAGAAAAGCACTCAACCACTAAGCCATCTCTCTAGCATTATAATTTACATTATAATTCAGTGTTTAAACACCAAAGACTTACCGATGGTACCTATCAATATTTTTTTTTTCAGTGCTGGGAATCAAATGTAGTGCTTATCCATGCTAGGCATGTACTGTGATAAAAACCCAAACCTTGCTAAATTTTTAGTTCATTTGTATTCTGGTTTTTGAAGTTGGGTATTACTCTATACCCTACACTGTCTTGGAATTATCTGTTCACAGGCTGCACTGAGACTTATAGTGGCCCTTCAGTCCCCTAGTACCTATAACACTAACAGTAACTTAACAGTAACAGTTACTTATACTAACAGTAATTTTGGCAAAAAGCTAAAGCACCCATTTGAAGCATTAATGGCAGTTGAGGCACCTGAAATAACTCCTAGACACCAGCCAACATAATACCCACATTTACCAATGAGAAAACAGAAGCCAAAGTGGAAAGGCCACACCTGTGCCTTATCCCAGCTGATGGTTCATCAGGTCCTCACTGGGTACAGGCTTTGTGTCAAATTTTACGCTGGGTGGTGGAAAGTAAAGAGACATTCATTTTCAAGGAGGCTGTAGTCTGGTTCTGGGGGAGCCCAGGAGCACACACAAGCCATGAGTTCTACTTGTGTGTTATAAAAGCTAAGAAAATTGTTACACTGAGTCCTGAGGAAGCGTGAGTGATAGAAGCCTTTGGCATTGGTCATTGAAATGGCTCACTGAATAAGTTCAGTCCTAGCTGTCTAGACACAATTCACAAAGTCAACATATTCTCACTTCTAAAACAGATATATCAATCTTTATCCTAAAGCATATAAAATAACTAAATTCTACACTTACTAATTCATATGTGAGTTAGTAAAATTTTAAATTACAGCTCTCACTTCTGTCTGTGTTTGAGTCCTTCATGGTTAATACATCCTTACACTATTTAAATTAGTAGCAAAACATGGGTAAAATCACTGAATCTTTCAGCTTATTTCTAGAAATAAAATTCAACCACATAAAACTTTACTTACATCTTTTATTTGGGCTTTTCTAGAAGGCAAGGTCTCTGTTCTTTATTGTCTTAACTATTTTTATTCTCAATAGCTTATATTTTGATACAAAGTAGACATAGTTATTAAGTATAAAACCCATCTTTATATTGTTCAGTTTGTTTTTGAAAAACTAAAGACAACAATATAAAATAACCTTTAAAATGATAATGTATGATTATGAAAAATATCAGAAATCTGGTCTTGGTGGCACACGCCTATGATCCCAACACTGGAGAAGCTGAAGCACAAATCCCAAATTTGCAGTCAGCCTGGACTACATTACAAGATCTTGGCTTGAAAACATAAAAACAAAAATAAAGGAAAATGGGGAGAAGGAGAAAGAGCAACAGGGACTGTGTGTGTGTGTGTGTGTGTGTGTGTGTGTGTGTGTGTAGATAAATGTGTCATATGCTGATGATGACTTGCAAACCTGTGACACAGATGCCTTTGTAGTGTGTCCAAAGGTAAATTTAGTCATGTTAAAACTTTAAAGGATGCATTGGAGTGGACAGTGAGACAAGCAGCTTCAGCCATGGAAGGAGCTAGGTGGGCAGCTTTCATAAAGGGTTCGTAGACTTGAGACAAGAAACATTTATCAGTATTTAAGATGGAAATGTAACTTTCTGTCCTGGTTTGAGGCTAGATGGTGGTCTCTGGCTATGACAGCTTCAGCTTCTCTTTCCTAGAAAACAAGTTTAATTCCTGCTCTGAGTTGGTTTCATCTTGTGAGGAAAATCTCACGGTATTACAACCCCTTAGTCTAATGCCTTCATTAATTTAATAAGAGCCAGACTGGGAAAACTGTAGCGTTTATACTTGATTAATATGATGCTTTCTCTTCAACGTGTATTTCCATACAAGATATTTTTGAGTCCCATGTAGATACATACTTATTAAAAGTGATTAATCAAAAGAGATAATACAAGTTCTAGGTTCCTCAATGTCTTTATACATTTCCAAAGTCAAATCAGTAGGTGAAGTATTTTTATAATTTGCTCAAAGTCCTTGGTTTAAAATTTAAAAATAATTAACCAAAAAAGTTCAATTTTGCTATTTTCAGAAATTTAAATCATTCCAGCTGTCATGCTTCATACAAAAAAATTGTTAGAATATTTTAAAAGTCAAAATTCATGAAAAGTCACTAAAATATCTCCCTAGAATATAAGCTGCTTAATCCTAATACTCATCATATACTCAAACATAATATACTCAATATTATTATAAAAATAATAGAAATTTTAACATGGTTCTAATAATGAAATCTTACATTTAAATGAATTTTATCAAAATAAAATTGATCAGAAATTTAATAACAGTGGTCACCATGTGGACAAGGCCTGATATTGAATCTCAGTTTCTACACCAGCGCTGGCTTACTGAGGATGTCATGAAAAGATGTGACTGAGAACTTAGTAATTAAATAATACATCTTATGTAATTAACAAATATACTGTCACTGCTAATAACTATCAGTTTGGAACCTATCAAAGCTCAGGACCTACATGAATGAAATAAATAGCATTTTAAAATGAATACACTCTAAATCATTAGTTCTCAACCTGTAGGTCGCAAATATGATTCACAGCAATAGCAAAATTACAGCCATGAAATAACAGTAAAAATAATTTTATGATTGGGGTTCACCACAGCATGAGGAATGGCATGAGGGCTGCAGCGTTAGGAAGGTTGAGAACTACTGCTTTAAATCAACTGAATAAGTATAAAATCAATTTAAAGACAAACACAGGTAAATGTCAATCCTTAATCCTATAATAACTTCCAATGTTCATAATCATTAATTTATTAAAAATAAACACTAAAGCACAAGGTCACAAATTCTATAGACATGAAATACCCCACTTAAGGAGAATGTCTGTGCTACCTTTGCACAGCATTAAACATGGTAAATACAGCACAAAATGGTGTGACAATTGTATCCATCCAGATGGGCCTCTTTACAAGAGAGCAAGTCCTGCCTACCTCAACAAGTAGATCTCCATGGCCAAAAGAATAATCACACCAACAACAACAACAATATCCAGTATCTAATAGTGTTTCTAAGAATTTCATGCAAATTAATTTGTTAGTCTTCAGAGTAATAAGCAACTGTGGTGGACTGAATAATGTCTCACAAGTGATATCAAGTCCTAATTTACAGACCTTGTAAATAACCTTATGAAGATAGTCTTTGCAGATGTGATTAAAGCCCCTGATACAATGATGTTATCCCAGATGGGTTTACGTGTAACCAAAACTGTCTCTATAGGAGAGGGGCAGGAGGAGATTAGATACACACAGAAGAAAAGACACGCAGAACAGAAGATGATAGGAGGCAGACTCGGAGGCTCTATCTTGTTTCAAGATGTGCTCTAACTTATTTTGTTCTGCAAAGTGGCATTCTAAACAGTACTAACAAATGAAATAATATTCTCAGTTTATAGACTAATCCCTTTGATTGCCAATAACTCATTGTTTTATGTTTACACAATAGCCAGATTCATTCTCTGATTCAGGACAAAGTTTTTCATTAGTTTAATAAAATGTAATTGTTATAAAACATAATTTGATTCACAGTGCAAATTAATCTCCAAATGAATGATGTATTTATATGAGTGAAAAACGTGTTTGTTCTAAAACATTTGTAGTTTCTGCCACCTTCAATGACTCATGCATTTAACCAGGATTATTAAAATGGCAAAACCAAGAGAAGGGCTAAACAGTTTGTTCTTTATTTTCAATTTTTCCTACTTCTGAAATTTAACTGCAACTCAGCCGCTCTGAACTCCTTTCTGTGTAACTATCCGGGGAGTTAGGATGTTGGCTCAGACAAGTGACCTGGACTACTGAGGGAGACTAGATATTCCCACAATGGAATTCTATTTCTCCACAACTCTTGTGTGTACTTGCTTGCTCATTCACTTGCTTGTTGGCCTGGTTTGGAGTCAAGATCTTTCAAGACAGTAGTCTGGTCTAATTCACTATACACCCTTATCAGACCTCAATTCTCCTGCCTTAGCCTGCCAAATACTGGAATTTAAGTGGTGAACAAGAACTTAAGACCCAGTTCCTCATTACTAAAATCTTCACATCTGCTTGCTATGTGTAGTGGTTAATTAGTTAAACCCCTTTGGCTCCTGGCAGTTTTGCCCACTGCACCCACCCAAGAGCTCTCTGGATTCGAGCTAATTTTGTTATACCTTGACTAGCTCAATGGTTGGACTCTTCTAAGCCTCCCTGCAGCCAGCACATTCTCCTTTCTGGCATTCTTGACTTAACACCTCTTAAATCTATATTTTATCTTGCTTTCCCAGCTCCTTCTGGGTGACCCCCTTATTTTTGCTGCCCAAGACGCTTCTGGGCATCCCTTCTGGGGGCCTCTTTCCTTCTTGTACCTATATTTGGGCTGTTACTTACTCCCTCTTGTTCCTTCCCATTGTGGTCCATCTTATTCCCTCCTGGAACAGATCCTTTCTTTCTTCCACCTATATTTCTTCTCCCGGGAACCTAGAAATCTCTCTCTCTCTCTCTCTCTCTCTCTCTCTCTCTCTCTCTCTCTCTCTCTCTCTCTCTCCCTCCCTCCCTCCCTCCCTCCCTCCCTCCCCAGCCATTGCCCATTGGCTCTTTATTGACCAATCAAAAACACAGTTGGGGACAGGAACCTTCAGCGTTTGGGGGCTGAATCAAGACAAAGCATTAGAACCAATTCCCAACAACTATGCACTTCCCATCAAAATGATTTATGATTTAAAGTTATTCTTTTCCCCTAGTACAATGGCTTAATGATACAACATAAATTTCACACTAATTTTGGCTACATATCTTTGTAGATTGTAAAGGCAAGCTCAAGTTTATATGGAATACAAACATAATATTGAATTAAGAAGTGTCATATTATTTTCACATCAAAAACTATAATTTCAAACATTACTTTTTGAAGTGATATTGTTTGGTGTCTGTATACATACAAATTTATTCTAGAAGATATAATATGAAAGTTAGTACTAGCCAGTGAGGTGGTAAGTTATACCTTGATGTCAGGACTCGTTTTGGGTTTTTTTTTTTTTAATTGAAAATGTAAAGGAGACCAAAGATTTTGATAAATATTGCACCTAAGAAGAGGTTAGTTGCTAAGAAGCAAATGATAAAGAGCTCAACAGAACAGTGAACCCTAATTTGAACTTCATGATCACGAAAATCTCCTTAATGATTGTCTCTGAAAAACTTTTAAGACATCTGAACTTAAAAGAAACATAGTATTTCTTGAGGAATGTAGCCTTCAATCCCCCAAAACCTTCTTGTTATCTAGTTTTTATAATCAATGGGATTTCAAAATAATGTATAATTTGGGAAAATTCATAGTGATTTTTCATTGAGATACCAAGTTACAAAGATATGATTTACCCTTTTAAGTAAAGTTTAATGGATTTTAGAAAGTCATCCTTAAATACACACACACACACACACACATATATATTTTTTTTTTCTAAGTGTCTAGTTTTAGGACGCTTTGAACTTCCTCACACAGCCTTTCAAGCTATTTGTAGTTGTGAATTTTAGAGCAGCCTAGCCAAGACTCCAAAATTTTTTTATAAAGGGGGGGGAAGGGGGAACTGGAAGAACATGTTTGATTTGTCTTTGTACTATCAAACTCAAAGCATTAATCATATTGAAATTTACACACATAAACAACATGCACAGCACATAAACAAACACATTCTCACACAAGCATACATGTACAAACACATGTGATTTTTCTGTTTTCATTTTCAGTGTCCAACAGTTTTATTCATTTCTAAAAAAAGAATTAAATTTTACTTAAAAGAATAAATCATATCTGTGGAAGCAGCAGTTTATAGAGCTGATCAGTAGTAGTGTATGTGTAAGTAATTCAATGTTTTTGAAGTTAACAATTTTATTGAGGCTTCATGATACACTCAATAGTTTTCAAAAAAGGATATTTCTATATTAAAAACAACATTTGGTTGGCTGGTGAGGTAGCTTAGATATTAAAAGTACTTACTGCTCTTCCAGAAAATGAAACTTTGTTTCCCAGTACCCTCAGACAACTCAACTGTCTGTAACTCCAGTTCCAGCTATGGCCTCCATGGGCACCTACATTCAGGTATTCATACCCAAATGGAGATATATACACCCCTACACATCTTTCAAAATATTAAAATAAATCTTTTTTTTTAAATCCCATCTGAAAATAATGAGTTTAACATATTGATTTGCATCAAATGAGTGGAGAGAAATTTTAAACTTAAAAAAAAATTAGAAAGATCTCAGCGAAGAACTCTGGCAGAACACCAGTGCTTTAACAGAGGTCAAGCCAGTATTATGGACCAAGGTAAGATGCTACCTGATAATACTCCTTAGAACCTTCCCAGCATTCTCAACAAAACCCCCTCACTTCACCTCCTTATCCTGGGCCACAATTTCAACAGAAGAACCTTGCTCTATTGGAAGCAAAGTCAGAACCCCAGAGGCCAACCTCTTACTCAGAACCCCAGAGGCTACACCAGTTCCCAGAAACCCAGAGAAAACCAAGGCACCCAACACCTCAGCAGAAGCACCTTAATGAACCTGAAGACTCACCAGGTCACCAGAACCACAGGCCACTCAGATCAGAAGATCATAGAGCATCTTAGTCAGGGTTTCTATTCCTGCACCAACATCATGACCAAATTGCAAGTTGGGGAGGATAGGATTTATTGAGCTTACACTTCCATGCTGCTGTTCATCACCAAAGGAAGTCAACATAAGCAGGAGCTGATGCAGAGGCCATGGAGGGATGTTCCTTACTGGCTTGCTTCCTTTTCCTGGCTTGCTCAGCTGGCTTTCTTATAGAGCCCAAGATTACCAGCCCACAGATGGTCCACCCACAAGGGGCCCTCCCCCCTTGATCACTAATTGAGGAAATGCCTTACAGCTGGATATCATGTAGGCATTTTCTTAACTGAAACTCCTTTCTCTGTGATAACTCCAGCTTGTGTCAAGTTGACACAAAACCAGCCAGTACATAGAGGAAGCAGAAACCAAGGGAAAAACACCAAAAATAAAACTTCATTCAACAACGATAAACTCATAAATCAACATCAAAACCTATAATTACCCAAACCCAGATGACTAGACATCAGCATAAGAACATTATCAACAACAGCCAAGGTAATATGGCACAACTGGAGCCCAGCTATCCTACTACATCAAGCCCTGGATATTCCAACACACCTGAATCACAAGAAAATCACCTTAAAACCAATCATATAGAGATGTTAGAGGCCTTTACAGAGGAAATAAATAGTCGCTTTAAGAAATCCAGGAAAACACAAACAAACAAGTAAAAGAAATGAACAAGCTGTTCAACACTGAAAGGGAAACACACTCAATTAAAAAACACACAAACTGAGGGAATCCTGGAGATAGAAAACCTAGGTAAGTGTACAAGACTACAGATGCAAGCATCACTAACAGAATACAAGAGAGAATCTCAGACATAAAAGATACTATAGAAGAAATTAATACCCTGCTCAAAGAAAATGTTAAATCTAAAAAGTTCCTGACACAAAACATCCAGGAAATTGGGGACACTATGAGAAGACCAACCCTAAGAATAATAGAAATAGAAGAAGGAGATTTCCAGCTCAAAGACCCAGAAAATACTTGTAACAAAATCATAAAAGAAAATTTCCCCAACCTAAAGAAAGATATGCCTATAAACATACAATACACTTACATAACACTAAATATATTGGACCAGAAAAGAAAATCCACCTGCCATATAATAGTCAAAACACTAATTGTACAGAACAAAGAAATAATATCAAAAGCTGCAAGGAAAAAAGGCCAAGTAACATACAAAGTCAGACCTATCAGAATTACACCTGATTTCTCATCAGAGACTCTAGAAGCTAGAAGGGCCTGGACATATGTCTCTGAGACTCTAAGATACTATATATGCCAACCAAAGCTACTATAACCAACAAAGCTTTCAATCACCATAGACAGAAAAAACAAGCTATTTCATGATAAAGTCAAATTCACACAGTGTCTATCCACAAACCCCACCCTACAGAAGGTACTAGAAGGAAAATTCCAACCAAAGGAAGTTAACTACACCCACGAAAACACAGGAAATAAATAATATCACCCCATCAAAACCAAAAGAAGTGTGTGAACACACACACACATGCGCGTACACACACACACTACCACCACCATCAACAACAATAAAATATTAGAAATTTATATCATTCATTAATATTTCTTAATATTAATGGACTCAGTTCTCCAATTAAAAGACACAAGCTAACAGAATGGATTGTGTAAACAGGATCCATGCTTCTGCTGCATACAAGAAACATATCTCAACATCAAAGCTAGATATTACCTCAGAGTAAAGGGTTGTAAAAGATTTTCCAAGCAAATGGACCCCAAATTGAATCAGTACAGCTATCCTAACATCTAACAAAAATTAATCAAAAGAAATGGGGAGGGACACTTCATACTCATCAAAGGGAAAATCCACCCACCATGATGACATCTCAATGCTAAACATCTATGCCACAGACACAAGGATACTGTGCTGACTAGTCTTGTGTCAACTTGACACACAAACTAGAGTTATCTGAAAGGCCAGAACATTGAGAAATGAATCCATAATATCTGGCATTAAGGCATATTCTTAATTACTGATTGATTGAGGAAGGCCTAGCCCATTGTGAGTGGTTCCATGCCTGGGCTAGTTGTCTTAGGTTCTATAAGAAAGCAGGTTGAGCAGGCCATGGGAAGCAAGCCAGTAAGCAGCACCCTCCATAGCCTCTGCTTCAGCTCCTGCCTCCAGGTTCCTGCCTTGTCTGAGTTCCTGTCTTGAGTTCCATCAGTGATGACCAGCATGGTGGAAGTATAAGCCAAATAAACAATTTTCTACCCAACTTGCTTTTTGTTCATGGTATTTCATCTCAGCAATAGAAACCCTAACTAAGATAGGCACCCACATTTATTTTTATTATTATTATTATTATTATTATTATTATTTAATCTTTTTTTACAGTCCAGTTGTTATCCCCCTTCCAGTCCACCCTCCAACTGTCCCTCATCCCATTCCTCCTCCCTGTCCCCCACCATCTCCAAGAGAATGTCCCCATACCCACATCCACACCCCATCAGAACTTCCCACTCCCTGGGGTCTCAAATCTCTCGAGGGTTAGGAGGCACACACATTTATAAAAGGAACATTTCTAAAGCTTCAATCACACATTGAACTCCACACATTAATAAGTGGGAGACTTCAACTGCCCACTCTCACCAGTGGATGGGTCATCCAGACAGAAACTAAACAGAGAAATAATGGAACTAACAGATGATATGTCTCATATGGATATCGCAGAACATTTCACCCAAACACAAAAGAATATATTTTCAACTCAATACCACATGGAACCTTCTCCAAAATGGACCATATACATGGTTACAAATCAAGTCTCAACAGATACAAGAAAATTGAAATAAATCCCTGTATCCTATCAGACCACACCCACAGTGGATTAAAGCTGGATTTCAACAACAGTAACAACAGAAAGCCCACAAATTCATAGAAATTGAAGAACTCTCTAGTCATTGACCACTGGGTCAATGAAGAAATAAAGACAGAAATTAAAGACTTCCTAGAATTCAATGAAAGTGAATGCACAACATACCCAAACTTACGGGACACAATTAAAGTGATTCTAAGAGAAAAGATCATAGCACTAGGTGCCTTCATAAAGAAAGTAAACAGATAGCATACTAGTGACTTAACTGTACATCTGCAATCTCTAGAACAAAAAGAAGCAAACACATCCAAAAGGATAAAATGGCAAAAAAATAATCAAACTGAGGATTAAAATCAACAAAATAGAAACAAAGAAAAATGCGAAGAATCAATGAAACAAAGACTTGGTTCTTTCAGAAAGTCAACAAGATAGACAAACCCTTATCCAAAGTAACTAAAGGGCAGAGAGAGTATATCCAAATTAACAAAATCAGAAGTGAAAAGGGGGACAAAACAGCAGACATCAAGGAAATACAGAGTCATACTTCAAAAACCCAAACTCTGCAAAATTGAAAAGTCTAAAAGAAATGAACCACTTACCAAAGTTAAGTCAAGATCAGATAAACAATTTTAATATACTGATAACCACTAAGGAAATAGAAGTCATTAAAGGTCAAAAACAAAAAAAGCCCAAGCCAGACAGTTTTAGCAAAGCACCCTTTGAGTATATGCCTAAGAGTGGTACAGCTGGATCTTAAAGTAAATCCATTCCCAGATTCTCTGGGACCACCACATTGATTTCTATAGAGACTGTACAAGTTTACACTCCCACCAGCAATGTATGGCTGCTCTCCTTCCCCCACACCCTTGGTAGCCTGAGTTGTCTTTTGTTATACTGATCATGGCCACTCTAACTATCATAAGATAAAATCTCAAAGTTGCTTTGATTTGTATTTTCCTGATGGCTAAGGATATTGAACATTTCTTTAAATGTGTTTCCTCTGTTCAGAAATCTGTTTACTTCAGTGCCCCATTTTTAATTAAATTACTGAGGGTTTTTTGTGTCCACTTTTTTTAGTTCTTTATATATTTTAGATACTAACCTTTTGGGTGCATAGCTGGTAAAGATCTTTTCCGATTCTGTAGCCTGCCCATTTTGTCACAATGATGCTGTTCTTTTCCTTGCAGAAGCCTTCCAGTTTCATGAAGTCCCATTTCTTAACTGTTGTTCTTAGTGTCTGTGCTATCAGTATCCTGTTCAGAAGTCTTTTCCTGTGCCAATGAGTCCAAGACTATTACCCATTTTCCTTCTATCAGATTCAGAGTATCTGGCCTTTTGTTGAGGTCCTTGATTTATTTGGAGTTAAGTTTTGTGCAGGGTGATAATTAACGGATCTACTTGCATTCTTCAACATGGAGCCAGCCAGTTTGAGCAGCACCATTTGTTGAAAATGTTGTCTTTTTCCATTTGTGCATTTTTGGCTTTGTCAAAATTCAGGTGTACATAAGTGTATGCACTTATGTCTAGGTCTTCAATTTGATTTCATTGATTTGTGTGTTAATTTTTCATCAAGGCATGCTGGTTTTAGCACTATAGCTTTGTAGTAGTGTTTTAGATGAGAGATGGTGATACCTCCAGGATATCTTTTCTCATTCATGATTATATAACTAGCCTGGGTTTGTTGTGTTTCCATATAAAATTGAAAATTGTCTGGCTGGAGAGATGGCTCAGTGGTTGAAAGCATTGACTGATCTTCCAGAGATCCTGAGTTCAATTCCTAGCAATATGGTGGCTTCCAACCATCTGTAATGGGTCTGATGGTCTTTTCTAGTTTGTCTGAGAGAGAAACAGTGTACTCACATACAAAAAATAAATATTTTTTTTAAAAAAAAGAAAGAAAATTGTCTTTTAAATTTCTGTGAATATGCTGGGTAGTGGTGGCGCACGCCTTTAATCCCAGCATTTGGGAGGCAGAGGCAGGCAGATTTCTGAGTTTGAGGCCAGCCTTGTCTACATAGTGAGTTCCAGGACAGCCAGGGCTACACAGAGAAACCCTGTCTCAAAAAACCAAAGGGAAAAAAAATTCTGTGAATAATTGTGTTGGAATTTAGATGAAGATTGCTTTTGGTAGAAAGGCCATTTTCACTACATTAATCTTACCAATCTATGAAAATAGGAGGTTTTTTTATCTTATGTTTCTTCAATTTCTTTCTTCAATGTCTTAATTTCTCTATTATACAAGTCTTGGATATACTGACTGGCTTGGGTAGAATTACTATTATACTTTTGAGGCTACTGTGAAAACTAATGTTTCCTTGATATTTTTTCTCAGTCTGTCATTTTTATATATGTATCAATTTTGTATCTTGAAAGTGCTTATTTTATCAGCTGTAGAACTTTTCTGGTAAGGTTTTGAGTACCATAGCACTCATGAGGCTAAGGTAAAAAGATCATGAGTTTGAGGCCAGCATAAGCTATAGAGTTAGGCCTTCCAAAACAAGTAAATAAATGTTAATACTTTGGGCTATAAAGTCAAACACAGGTGCTGGAGAGATGGCTCAATACATAAGGATACATACTGATATTACAGAAAATCAGAATTCTATTCCTACCTCATAACTCACAGCTCCAAAATGCACAACTCTATCCCAGGAGGAATATGGTCCACTTGAACACATGCAAACACACACACACACACAATTAAAATAAAAATAAATTTTTAAAGTTTGACAAACATTGTTTGAATTGTGTCTATTAACAACATGAACTTGGGTAAATTGCCTGGTTTCTAAGTCAGGTCTTTTTTCTATTAAATTAAAATAATAACAATAATTCTGCTTGGCTTATTATGAAAATTAAAGACTTGTTTAAAATCCTAGTGCAATTCCTAGCACAGAGTTTGTGCTCAATTAAAGTATACTAATTTTTCTCCTCTAGTTTGACCTTGAAGTTCATAAGGGGGATCCTGAAAATCCTCTCTAGATTCCTTGTTCATGATGGTGGCGTATCTGAGATAAGACCTATGTCTATGTGAGCGTATGTCAGAGATGGCAGACACATCTCAGGCTTTTGCACATACATGCACACACATGAACACACACCACTTTCTCCCACTCACAAACACATTCACACATACAAATACACACACACACACACACACACACACACACAGCCTTGAAAATCTAAGCAGTCGTCAAATTTGCTTAAATAGCTTTCCTGGCCGAGAGTAGTATAAGTTGCCAACTGGCAATGAAGTGATTTTCCATTCAAATCTGGCAGCAAAGGATTTAAAAAAGAAAGCTGGGGAAACAGCAGAGGAAGTAATATGCTTCCTTCCTCAAGGGCAGTTCTTAGACTCTTTGGCACCATGGAGGGGAAAATATATATAATATATATATTTTTTCCATGTGTATATATATACATATATATATATGTATATATATATATGTGGGTAAATTCTGTATGAGGACTTCAAGATTTATTTTTATCAAAAAATAAAATGAGAAGAATAGAATGAAAAGGTTAAGATCAGCAAAAAATATGTTCTTTCTATCACCTTTTTCATATTATGTGAAGTCCCTTTTAAAGCCATAAAATTTTCTCCATTGGGGTGCTCTCCTGCAAAGAAAGTGAAACTGGGCATTCTGGCTTGGGGTAGGGGGTCGTTTGACTTCAATAAAACTATTAGAAGTTCTCTCTTAGACAAAACAGAAACAATCATCAAAACAACTCATTTGATATTTCCATCACTCTTGAGATTCAAAGAAGAGAAACTGAAGGAATTTAAATGGACTTTTGTTTTTTAAATCTTCCCTTTCGGAACCACAAATTCTGATAAATTTTTTTCATTAGTTAATTTATTTACTTACTTTAAATCTGGATCACAGCTTCCCCTCCCTCCTTTCCTGCTATTTAGGGGATATCAACCAGCCTTAGCATATCAAGTTGCAGTAGGACTAGATATATCTTCTCCTATTGAGGTTAGACAAGGCAGCCCAGTTAGGGGAAAGGTATACAAAGTGAGAAACAGTCCCTGCCCCTGCTGTTAGAGAACCCACATGTCTGTTACATATGTATAGGGGCCCTAGGTCTGTCCTATACACATATGTATAGGGGCCCTAGGTCTGTCCTATGCATGATCTGTGGTTAGCATTTCAATCTCTGTAAGCCCCTACAGGTCCAAGTTAGTTGATTCTGTAGGTTTTCTTCTGATAACCTTGACCTCTCTGGCTCCTTAAAATCCTTACTCTCTTCTACAAGATTTCCAAGCTCTATCTAATGTTTGCCTGTGAGTCTTTGCATAAATTTCCGTAAGCTTCTGGCTGAAGCCTCTCAGATGACAGTTATGCTAGGCTCCTATCTTCAAATATTCCAGAATATCATTAATAGTGTCCGGGGTAGTGTCTTAGTTAGGGTTTTACTGCAGTGAGCACACACCATGACCAAGGTAAGTTTTATAAAGACAACATTTAATTGGGGCTGGCTTACAGGTTCAGAGGTTCAGTCCATTATCATCAAGGCAGCATCCAGACAGGCATGGTGAAGGCAGAACTGAGACGTCTACACCAGGCAGCTAGGATGAGGGTCTTAAGCCCATTCCTATAGTGATACAACTACTTCAACAAAGCCACACCTCCTATACTGAAACTCCTGGGGCCAAGCATACACAAACCATCACATTCCACTCCCTAGGCCCCATAGACTTGGTCAAACTTTTGACTCTATTGGGGCCATACCTAAGCATAGCATAATGCAAAATACATTTAGTCCAACTTCCAAAGCCCCCATAGTCTATAGCATTCTCAATAATGTTAAAAGTCCAAAGTTCAAAGTCTCTTCTGAGATCCAGCCAGTCACTTAACTGTAATCCCCAAAGCAAGACAGGAAACCATCTGGGCAAACTCCAAACTCTACATCTCCATGTCTAATGTCAAAGTGGTCTTTGACTCTCCAACTCCTTTTTCATCTTTGTTGACTGCAACAAACTTTTCCTGGGATGGTTCCACTCCCTGTTAGCAGCATTCCTCAGCAGCTATCCTATGGCTCTGGCATCTCAAAAATCTTGGAGTCTCCAAGGCAACTTCAATGTTACAGCTTCTTGTTTCAATGTCTGGGATCCACACATGATCTTCTGGGTTTTTCCAAAGGGCTGGCATCACTTCTCCAGCTCTGCCCTCTGTAGTACTCTAAGCTCAATTTGATCAACTCCACTGCTACTGCTGTTCTTGGTGATCGTTCCATGGTACTACCATCTCCAATACACTGGGGGTTTCCACTGCAGCTAGGCTTCACCAATAGCCTCTCATAGGCTCTCTTCATAGAGACAAGCCTCAAATCCTTTGCATGACCCCGTCAGTCCCGGACTGTTAACTGCAACTGAAGCTGCACCTTCACCAATGGCCTTCTATGACCTCTCACAGTGACAAGTCTCAGCTGCTCTTCGTGACCCCTTCATGCCTTCAAAACCTGTACTACCTGACTCTTACACATTATCAAGTACAGCTGCAGCAACCTTGGCTAACTTGGAACACAGCTTCTTTGTGCTGTCACTAAACACTTTCCAAAAGATTTCACTTCAGTGATGCTGGTCTCTTCTTTAATCATTGGTAATTTCCTAGCTCCAGCTGACCAGCATCAATTGTCCCAGTAGTCCCTTCTGTTCTTGACTCCAAAAATAGAGCCAAATGGTCAAAACTGCCAAGTTTGTGGCTGACTTGGTGTCCCCTTCCTTCCATTAGAAGTCTTGCCTGGTTACAGGAGGTAGCCATTTCAGGTTCCATATACCCTACTGCTAGTAGCCTTAGCTAGGGCACCCTCACAGATTCCTGGTAGTTTCCATTGTCCCAGATTTCTAGCTGGTCCTAGAGATGCCCCACCCCCTGATTCCAGTTTTCTTTCCCTCAATCACTACCCCTTTCCCACCTTGTTCCTTTCCTCCATCCACCACTAATGTCTAATCTATTCCCCTTTTCAGTGATATTCAAGGGTCCTCCCATGTCCCCTCCTTGTTACTTAATTTCTTTAGGTCTGTGGATTGTAATTTATGGCTAATATCCACTTATAGTAAGTACATACCATGTTTGTCTTTCTGAGTCTGGGTTACCTCACTCAGGATGATGTTTCTAGTTCCATACCTTTGCCGTCAGATTTCATGGTGTCATTGATTTTACTAGCTGAGTAGTAATCCATTATGTAAATGTACCACATTTTCAGTTAGAGGCATCTAAGTTGTTTTGAGTTTCTGGCTATTATGAATAAAACTGCTATGAACAGGGCTGGGAGAGATGGCTCAGAAGTTAGGAGTATCAGATGCTCTTCCAAAGGTCCTGAGTTCAATTCCCAGCAATCACATGGTGGCTCATAACCATCTATAATGAGATCTGGTGGCCTCTTCTAGTATACAGGCATACATTATACACATAATAAATAAATCTTTAAAAAATTAAAATAAAATAAATAAATAAATAAACCCTGCTATGAACATAGAGGAGCACATGTCCTTGCAATGTAGTGGAGCATCTTTTGAGTATATGCCCAAGGGTAGTATAGCTAGGTCATGAGATTGAACTATTCCTAATTTTTTGAAAAACCAATTTATTTCTAAAGAGGTTGTTTAGTTTGCACTCTCATCAGCAATGGAGGACTGTTCCCCTTGCTCCACATCCTTGCCAGTATGTTTTTTATCTTAGCCATTCTGGCAGGTGAAAGATGAAATCTCAGAGTCAGTTTGATTTGCATTTCCATGATGACTGAGGACATTGAACATTTCTTTAAGTGCTTCTCAGCCATTAGAGATTTCTCTGTTGAGAATTCTCTGCTTAATTTTTTAATGAAGCCACAATTACCCCGATACTTAAAGTACATAAGGACTAACAAAGAACAAATATTGAAAACCAATTTTCCTTATGAACATAGATATAAAAATTCTCAATAGAATCCTTGCAAACTGAATTCAAGAACACATCAAAAAGATTATCTACCATGATCAAGAAGGCTTCAATTCAGAGATTCAGGTATGGTTCAACACACATAAATCAATAAATTTAATCCACCATATAAACAGACTGAAAAACACAAGCCACATGGTGATCCCATTAGATGCAAAAAAAGCCTTTGACAAAATTTGAACAATGTGCAAAGAATGAGCAACCTTGGAATACTCATTGCTAAATAGGATATCTTTATCAAATCCTTGGAACCATGAAGACAGTGAGACAGAAAGTTTGTAAGATCCAGGGAGATAGATGACACCAAAGAAACAGTTTTCCAGATTCAACATGACTGATGCACTTAAGACCTCACAGACTTCTGTGGCAGCATGCACATGGCCTGCATAAATCCAAGCCAGATGGGATGCCAGTCCTGAAAGGAGAAGTGAATACTAGTCCTCAATAGCCTAGAAGCTATCTCCAATCAACAACCACTAGCAAAGGAAAAATCACTTTCCTCCACTGGATAAAATGTTATACAAACCACACCTAAAGGAGGGACCAATTCCCTGCAGTAGATAGCCAACACAAAATGAAATCAATCATATTTTGGGGGATTCTTTTGTCTCATAATGCTTTGTTTGGGTGTTTTACATCACAGATTTTTTGTTTATAAATATATGAGTTCAATTTTGTGTTTTTATGGGACTGTGTGTGTGTGTGTGTGTGTGTGTGTGAGAGAGAGAGAGAGAGAGAGAGAGAGCGCATGTGTGTGATCCTCATACTTTGTCTTTGGAGGGTTTTCTCTGTTTTTGTTTTTGTTTTTTTATTCTGGTTTGTTGTTGGTAATAGTAGTAGTAATAGTAGCAGTAGTAGTAGTAGTAGCAGTAGTAGTAATAGTAGTCTGTTTGCTTTCTAAAGAAACAAAGAAAGGAGCCATTGAGTTGGAAGGGTGGGTAGGAGGGAAAGATACCAGAAAAAAGTAAGAAGGGGAAATGATGATCAGAATATACTGAATGAAAAATTTATTTTCCATTTAAAAGGGGTTTATAATATACTCTTTTGAAAAGCAAAATCACAAGCTATCGCTGATGCACAAGCTTTTATCTCAGGTGAGATACCTGACTTTATCAATCAAGATGATAAAACTAATTTTCAAACAAAAGGTAGGTCCAACATATATATTCAAAAACAAACTAAATATAATCACAGTAACTAGTATACCTTGTCACTAATATCTATTCACTTACTCAACAAATATTGGCTGAAAGCATCCAGCTAATACTGATGACCATTTATCTAATTCTTAATTTCATGCTTTTATATCTTTCATTCACAAATATAAAATCTCTTGCATCCAAAATGATTTATTTTATAGATACATATTTTAGTCTCTGTAGATATTGTTAAGGAAAGATAAATTCCTAAATGGGGCCTATGAGATAATTCATAAATAAAGGCACTTACCACCAAACCTGATGACCTTAGTTCAATTCCAGAAGCTCACATGGTGGAGAGAACCAACTCTTACAAGTGTCCTCTGACATGCACACTGTAGCACTCAGCATCCCCCTTACTCTCTGACACTCACAAACAGAGAGAATCAAAAAGAGACAGATGGCCAGAGAGAGAGTAAATAAATAAGCAAACAAAATAAAAGAAAGAAAAAGAGAAAAGACAGAAATCCTAAATTTCTAAACTGAAACAGTTCCTTAAATTTCTGTATTTTGGAAAGCTTACCATAATTCTAAGTAATGCCATACAATATTCTACTATATGACACTGAATTAATCTATGTCCATTCCCAGTTTTATGGATAATACACAGTTTGGACAAGTATTTTGCCACCAAAGAAAAACAATTATAATTGTATGCTTTCTTAAAGTCCTTGTCCTAGTTTGCTTTCTGTTGTTTTGATAAAAACACTGACTAAAACCAACTTGGGGAGAAAAGGGCTTCCTTGGCTTACAGGTCACAGCCCCTTATCAAGGGAAACTGAGGGAACGCCTAGAGCCATTACTGAAGCATGAACCAATGAAGAGCACTGCTTACAGGCTTGCTCCCAGGTTCATGTTCAACTACCTCAGACATCCCAGGACCTCTTACCCAGGGGTGGCACCATGCAGAGGTCACTGATCAATTACCAATCAGGAAAAAGCCCACCTACATGGTTACATGCCAGTCTGATGAGGACAATTCTCCAACTGATATTCCCTCTTCCCATGTGACTCTAGTTGTATCAAGTTAACAAAAACTAATGAGCATAGCCTCTCATTTTAAAAGTTAGCTACCAGCTCTAAGTAATCAGACTAAACCTACTTCAATTTTGTTTTGTCTAAAAGCAAAAGTTTAGTTTCACTTAGTATCATCATTTAGTAAAATCTCCATTTCATAAAAGACTCTGATAGAAACACTCACAATAAAAACATCCCTGGAAACTTAAATGATATATACTGCAATCTGGAATATTTTAAAAGAAAATTACTTAAACAAAAGACATTTTAGTACCTAGACAGGCAAGTGTATTTGTGAAAAGAAAACTATAGGAAATTAAATAAAAAGAATCAACTCTCTTACAATTGCAAATTACTTTCCCAAAAGTATTGTAGTCATGATGCTGAAATAATGATCAGATGGCTTTGATGAGAATACTGGAATGGTTAATTTAAGGGAATTATGCTTCTAACAACCAGCTTTGCTTTAATGTCACATCTTACATCGTATTCGTTATCTTAGTACACAAAGAGCAAGCGCTGCCACTGATCATGTAATTTAAACATCATTTTCAAGAGAATGTATTAGCAACCAACGCAGTTACTTCTCATTATATAATTGGCATTGTGCTAGAGAAAAAAAATAAAAGCACCCCTACTTCTGGATATCTTGAGTGATAAGAAGCTAGATAATGTTTCCAAACTTTGGTTATGTCTTTTATGTTTACTTGAAGGAAACTACATATATATATATATATATATCCAACAAAATTATATTAATTTCAAAATTACTCCTTGGAGAATTACTTCTTTCAGTTGGTTCAGTTGGAACCAACTGAAAACATAAGGCACATTTTCCTCTATGTGTTCCGTGAATAAGTTAAAACCTAAGGATACATCCCATGAGCCTTCCTGGGGTAGGTTTCTCCACCTATCAGCTGCTCTCTTGAGTAATATCATTTTGGAATGTTTTAAGTAGAAAATGTATCATATATCCAACTCTCTCATGGGTGGCTCACAACTCCAGCTACAAAATATCTGACAATCACTTCTGGACTTGGCAGACACAAGACAGACACAGACACACACACACACACACACACACACACACACACACACACACACTTTTAAAACATAAAATAAATCTTAACGAAGAAGCCCTTCTCATCGCTACCCATCCTCCCCCAGAAAAGCATGTACATGTTGGTAAGCCAAAGTTACATATTAATGTCGGTAAAATTTTTTATGGATACAATTACATAAATTCAGGCATTACATAAATATGGACAGATGACTGAATCATTAAGAAGAACCACAGCTCAGTTTCCAGCACCCATGTTAAGCAGCTCACAACTGCCTATGATTCCAGCTCCAAGAAATGGGCATCTCATTCTGGCCTCCACACACGCTCATACACATGCCAAGACACAAACTCAGATATACATCTATACACATATAAGTTATTGAAACAACAACTTAGGTGTGAAAGGATATGACTATAGTACCAACATTTGAAGAGTCAAAGCAAAAGGATCCCAAGCCAAATCACAGATAAGCCTGGGCTACCTAGTTAGATGCTGAAAAAGAAAGAAAGAGAGAGGGTGAAGAAAGAGAGAGAGAGAGAGAGAGAGAGAGAGAGAGAGAGAGGAAGGAGGAGGAGGAGGAGAAAGGGAAAGTACAAAAGAAAGAAAGAAAGAAAGGAACGGAACGAAGGAAGAACACGGGGAGGGAGGGAGGGAGGGAGGGAGAGAGGGAGGAAGGGTAGGCAGGCAGGCCTCAAGGAAAGTAAATCTAAAAACGTAAGCCCTACTAAGAGAACAGGTTTAATAATCTGATAGTTTATCTTATGTTTGTTTTTCAAGAGGGTTAATATTTTAAAAACTGTCAACATAAATTTTAAAATGTTTGTGCTAATAAGTGTATGACTTTTATTTCCTGTAATTTAATGTCCCCTTCTGTGTGTGTGTGCATGTGTGTGTGTGTGTGTGTGTGTGTGTGTGTATGTTTGTGTTGTGTGTATGCATGAACATGCACATCAGAGATGGGGTGCATGCGTTTTTCAGAAGGAAGCATGCTAAAAATCTTAATAAAAACAAAATTTTCTTCCTCTGGAATTCAAAATTATGGCATTTAACATAAATCTTTTTTTTTATTTTGAGACATCATCTACTTATGTTCAATCAATTTGTATTTGAGAATACAGACCACTAAAACCAGAGATGTCATGAATTCCACAATTAAAATATCAGTCAACATGATATTACCTCAGTACATTTATTACGGTTGTGAAAGGTGACATCTCTTATGAAATATACTTACCTCAAGACTATGAAAACTGTACATTTGTTTAAAAGTTTTACAATACACTTTTAAAGAGAAAGATACAACAAATTTGCAGAGCTAGTCTTTGTCTAAAATTAACCTATGAATCAACCAGCCAAATACATGTATATGGTAGATATAGATAGATAGATAGATAGATAGATAGATGATAGACAGACAGAGAGATATCCATGATAGATCCTTCATTAATAAAACAAGCCCCTTGCATCATCTCTGCTAGCCCCCTGCTGTAAAGCAAGGAGGAGATTACACTGTACTGCAGGCAAGGACGAGCTCTGTGCATAGGATGGGTGAAGAATACAAGGTCTGTTGATTTGTTCAACCTTGCTTTCCTTACAGCTGTATAACAGGCTGTCACCTGGAAAAGAAGCTGTAAATATCCCTTAATCAGCAAAGAGAAACTCACATGATGTGATGTTCTTTCATAGCTTAAGCCAACTTCGGGCTACCTTCATTAACTGAATCAGAAGAAAAGAAAACTATTTTCTTACTTAAGGAGAATCGAGATTTCCTTTCACAAAGGTGAGGCTAAATTATGTTGGCATTTTTAAAAATTATTCTTGGATATTTTTACAGAGTTTGAAGTTTTATTATTTTTTTTCATTATGTTTGTTACAGTGTGCTAATATAAACTATAAACTCTACTGAGATTAATAGGGTAAATGGGTTAGTAGAAAGGTAAATATTTTTAAAAAAGAAGAAAAGAGAAAAGAAACTACTAAGTAACTCTCATCCAGTTCTACCTAACACCTGTTAAAGGCAAGTTGGCTGTTAGCAAGCTAAAAGTTCACCACATGGAAAATAGTAGACAGCAACACCCAACTCTGGTCTGTAGTCCTTGGACAGTTAATGCTAGTGAACAGCATGCCTCAGATCACAGCAGGAAGGTTCTTGGACATGACACGTTTAGTGGCAAAGTAGAGTCTCTAATTAGCGAAAGCTTCTGGTTTGAAAGTAAAGGGCTTAACCTTCCTCAGGAAATAATGAGCCAGACAATGTTTGAAGCCTCACTGGAAGGTTTCAAGCATAATGTAGTTGCTGAGAACTCCCAAACTGACAGACACAGGTGACCGAACAATGAACTGTACAATGAATAAACTTGGCAGTGAATTAAAAAAAACCATTTGATATATGCTAACATCCTCTAAAATAGCATTCCTCTTTTGTCCCTGAGTTAAGATGAAGCAGTTTCACGGGCCAATTTAGTTGAGATGCTTTAATTTTAAAAGATCTAAAAAGGGTTTGTTTCGTTTTCTGAAAACTTTTTACATATCGATTTTTGTATTATGACAACATCTGGGAACTTAAGTGTGTGTCAGAGACAAAGCTCATATTAAAGGCTAAAGTTCAATAGCAGACACAAACATCCAGTGGTGTGAATTATCTAAAATTATACCTAAAGCTAGAGAGTCTAAAAATGAAATAAACCAGGACCAAGCCTTTTTAATCTTCTGATGAAACGAGTTCCCCGTGCTCTCAAGTTATTTGTTTTCATGCATAATTTTTCTTTCTTCCTTCTTTCTTTGCCTCATTCTTTCTTTTAACAGCACAAAGTCTGAAGAGTAAGAAAGGAAATCCACTCTTTTTATTAAATTCAATTGAATTTGGGAAAGTATTTTTGATTATTCATCAAAACAATGTACATTCCTTAAGAAATAAAGTAGAAAACAATTAAACCCGCTGTTGTTTGCCTACTTCATCTCTTCAATGTGTTTGTCAGACCACAATAGTTATTTTCCAAGATATTGATAAATAAATTTACATATATACTGTTTCTGAAAATATCGATGCTTTTTTACACATTCTGATGTGTCCAACATTTGTTTAAGAGCCATGAGAATTCTAGGCTCAGCAATAAAATACTATTTATTTTTAATGAACTAACCACACTAAAAATTATAAACCTCAAGTAAAACAAGCTGACAGGCCACCAATATAATTGTAAGCGTTGGGATTCAAATTTCAAATGAAGAATACTGTAAAAGGAACATCTGTTTTGGGTACATCAAGAATCACCCATACAAATGCTAAAGAGTCTTGAATTATGAAATGTGTCTGTCCTCCAGGATTTCATCTTAATGGAAATGAGGGGTTGTGAAATTGTATTTTCGTTTTGACAATCAAGACACTAAGAATCAGGCTTGTTATTTTCTCTAAGTATTTGAAGCATAGTGGGCACTGCAAAAATATACTGGTTCATTTCCTTCCCTTATTCTAACAGACAACACTCTCCTCTTGTGGTAGAATAGTGAAGCTCTGTTTTACTCAACTCCAGAAAAAGCAAAGGCACTTGATCTGCCATATCTCTTATAAAGTGATGGGTAAATCACACCCTGGAATATGTTCAACAGTACTCTGACTTACATCAGGAGGGTATGTTCAACATGGAACATGAGTTTAGATTAACCAATGTGTTGGGTAAATAACCTGGGGATTTTTAAAAATAAGCTAATGGATGTGAACTACATTATTAAGGGGAAAAAAGTTCTGATTTTGCAAACCTAATTGCTTATTTATGGTAAATATAAGGGTTGAAGAGCACCACCAAGTTTCAGGGTTTGTGGTTATGCAAATGGTTGCTAAGTCTTGTTTCACGCACTTTATTTACTAACACAGTCCTCTGAAACAAGTTATACATCTGAAAAATAAGTTGTTCTTGTTTGTAATTTTTAAAAATTGTGTTAGTCTTTATTATCTTGCTTCTTACACAAGTATGTACATATATGTTCCTGTGCGGTGTTCATATGAGGGACCAGTTCAGGTATCATCCTTAAGAACACTCTTCACCCACCTTAAGACAGATTCCCTCATTGGCCATACCACAGACATCCCTAGGTCTTCTGCCAACCAACCTCAATTATGGGTAATAATTTAATACTCATCTCTTATACTTTTCCTCTATATCAGCTGACAGTTATTTAAGGAAAATGCATGGGCTAACTATCCAAGGTCATAGAAAGGTATTTGAATAGAAGTAGGTTGAGATTGAGGATTCTATGATTCTCTCTCATTATCCAAACATCAAATTCTGGGTTAAGCACTGAGGAGCACAAATGCAGTTCTCGCTTAGTTACAATTTGATCTTTTTAGTTATATTTAAGTGGTTTCAGTCTGCACCCAGAGCTGATCCTGTGCTACAGATCTCCATAACCAAACAATGCTGGGAGAAACCTAGTCTACCAGGAATGCTGACACACCTGTGAGCATTCTGCTCCACCACTTCTACTCTAAGTGACCTGCCAGGAGCCATCAGGACATAGGAAGCCAGAAGCAGCCTGGAACAGGATCCTTCAGGTTTCTGTCTGCACCCCAGAGCTGACCACGTGCCACAGCTCTCCAGACCCAAATTCCTCCCGGAGAGAACTGGTCTCCCAGGAGTACTGACCCACAGGCTTGTAAAAGGGGCAAGCCACAATTAGAGACAGCAAGACCAGCAAACACCAAAGATAACCAGATGGTGAGAGGCAAGGGCAAGAACATAAGCAACAGAAACCAAGGCTACTTGGCATCATCAAAACTAGTTTCTCCCCCACAGCGAGCCCTGGATACCCCATCACACCAGAAAAGCAAGACTCTGATTTAAAATCATGTCTCATGATGATGATAAAGGACTTTAAGAAGGGCATATATAACTCCCTTAAGGAAATACAGGAGAACACAGGTAAACAACTAGAAGCCCTTAAAGAGGAAACACAAAAATCCCTTAAAGAATTACAGGAAAACACAACTAAACAGGAGAAGGAATTGAACAAAACCATCCAGGATCTAAAAGGGGAAATAAAAATAATAAAGAAATCACAAAGGGAGACAACCCTGGAGATAGAAAACCTAGGAAAAGGATCAGGAGTCATAGACACAAGCATCACCAAGAGAATACAAGAAATAGAAGGGAGAATCTCAGGTGCAGAAGATACCATACAAAACATTGACACAACAGTGGAAGAAAATGCAAAATGCAAAAAGCTCCTAACCCAAAACATCCAGGAAATCCAGAAAATAATATGAAGACCAAACCTGAGGATAATAGATAATGAAGAGAGTGAAGATTCTCAACTTAAAGGGCCAGTAAATACCTTAAACAAAATCATAGAAGAAAACTTCCCTAACCTAAAGAAAGAGATGAACATAAATATACAAGAAGCCTACAGAACTCCAAATAGACTGGACCAGGAAAGAAATTCCTCCTGTCACATAATAGTCAAAACACCAAATGCACAAAACAAAGAAAGAATATTAAAAGCAGTAATGGAAAAAGGTCAAGTAACATATAAAGGCAGACCTATCAGAATTACATCAGACTTCTGACCAGCGACTATGAAAGCTAGAGCATTCTAGGCAGATGTCATACAGACCCTAAGAGAACACAAATGCCAGCCCAGACTACTATACCCAGCGAAGCTCTCAAGTACCATAGATGGAGAAACCAAGATATTCCATGACAAAATGAAATTTATACAATATCTTTCCACAGATCCAGCCTACAAAGGATAATAGATGGAAAACTCCAACACAAGGAGGGAAACTATCTATACCCTAGAAAAAGCAAGAAAGTAATCTTCTTTCAACAAATCCAAAAGAAGATTGCCACACAAACATAATCACACCTCTAACAAAAATAACAGGAAGCAACAATCACTTTTCCTTAATATTTCTTAACATCAATGGACTCAATTCCCCAATAAAAAGCCATAGACTAACAGACTGGATATGTAAACAGGACCCAGCATTTTGCTGCATACAGGAAAGGCACCTAAGTGTGAAAGGCAGACACTACCTCAGAGTAAAGGGATGTAAAATAATTTTCCAAGCCAATGGTCCCAAGAAACAAGCTGGAGTAGCCATTCTAATATTGGATAAAATCAACTTTCAACTAAAAGTTATCAAAAAGGATAAGGAAGGACACTTCATACTCAACCAAGGAAAAAAATCTACCAAAAAGAACTCTCAATTCTGAACATCTATGCTCTAAATGCCAGTGCACCCAAATTCATAAAAGAAACTTTACTAAAGCTCAAAACCAACATTGCACCTCACACAATTATAGTGGGACACTTCAACACCACACTCTTAGCAATAGACATATAATGGAAACACAAACTAAACAGAGACACAGTGAAACTAATAGAAGTTATGAAACAAATGGATTTAACAGATATCTATGCAACATTTGATTCTAAAACAAAAGAATATACCTTCTTCTCAGCACCTCTTGGTACCTTCTCCAAAATTGACCATATAATTGGTAACAAAACAGACCTCAACAGATACAAGAAGATTGAAATAATCCCATGCATCCTATCAAATCACCATGGACTAAGGCTGGTCTTCAATAGCAACAAAAACAATAGAAAGCCCATATATACATGGAAGCTGAGCAATGCTCTACTCAATGATAACTTGGTCAAGGAAGAAATAAAGAAGTTAAAGACTTTTCAGAAGTGAATGAAAATGAAGGTACAACATACCCAAACTTATGGGACACAATGAAAGCAGTGGTAAGAGGAAAACTCATAGCTCTGAGTGCCTCCAAAAAGAAACTGGAGAGAGCATTCACTAACAGCTTAACCGCACACCTGAAAGCTCTAGAACAAAAAGAAGCTAATACACCCAAAAGGAGTAGATGACAAAAAAATAATCAAATTCAGGGCTGAAATCAACCAACTAGAAACAAAAAGAACTATACAAAGAATCAACAAAACCTGGAGCTGGTTCCTTGAGAAAATCAACAAGATAGATAAACCCTTATCCACTCTAACTCAAGAGCACAGAGACAGTATCCAAATTAACCTAATCAGAAATGAAAAGAGAGATATAACAACAGAATCTGAGGAAATTCAAAAAATCATCAGATCCTACTCCAAACGCCTATATTCAACAGAACTGGAAAATTTGGATGAAATGGACAATTTTCTAGACAGATACCAAATACCAAAGTTAAGTCAGGACCAGATAAACCACCCATAACTAACCATAAACAGTCCCATAACCCTTAAAGAAATAGAAGCAGTCATTAAAAATCTCCCAACCAAAAATAAGCCCAGGACCAGATGGGTTTAGTGCAGAATTCTATCAGACCTTCAAAGAAGGTCTAATACCAATACTCTTCAAACTATTCCACAAAACAGAAACAGAAGCAACATTTCCCAATTTGTTCTATGAAGCCACAGTTACACTGATACCAAAACCATAAAGATCCAACAAAGATAGAGAAATTCAGACCAATCTCCCTTGTGAATATCAATGCAAAAATATTCAATAAAATCCTCACAAACTGAATACAAGAACACATCAAAAAGATCATTCACCACAATCAAGTAGGCTTCATCCCAGGGATGCAGGGATGGTTCAAAATATGGAAATCCATCAATGTAATCCACTACATAAACAAACTCAAAGAACAAAAAACACATGATCATTTCATTAGATACTGAAAAAGCATTTGAAAATATTCAACATCCCTTCATGTTAAAAGTCTTGGAAAGATCAGGAACTCAAGGCCCATACCTAAACATAGTAAAAGCAATATACAGCAAACCAATAGCCAACATCAAACTAAATGGAGAGAAACTTGAAGCAATCCCTCTAAAATCAGGAACTAAACAAGGCTGCCTACTCTCTCCCTATCTATTCAATATAGTACTTGAAGTTCTAGCTAGAGCAATTAGACAATCAAAGAAGGTCAAAGGGATACAAATTGGAAAGGAAGAAGTCAAACTATCTCTATTTGCAGATGATATGATGGTATACTTAAGTGAATCCAAAAATTCCACCAGAGAACTCCTACAGCTGATAAACAACTTCAGCAAAGTGGCCAGATATAAAATTAACTCAAACAAATCAGTAGCCTTCCTATACTCAAAGGAAAAAATGGGCTGAGAGAGAAATTAGGGAAACGACACCCTTCACAATAGTAGCAAACAATATAAAATAGCTTGGAGTGACTCTAACCATACAAGTGAATGATCTGTACTTTTTCTGGCTTGCAGTTTTCAGTAACACAGCCTGTTAGTCGCAGCTTGAAGTGGGTTTGGCCTAATGCTGCTGTGTTATAATGTTAATTTTGGTCCCTAAAACTGCTTACACAAGTGTCTACATATAATACACTGAGGAACCCTGTCCCCCAGTTGGCTATGATTGGTAAATAAAGATGCACTGGATGAGGTTCTTGTGGCTCACTGCCTCTCATTTCAAATAGTCATTTAACAAGACAGTCTTTGAATGAAAAAATATCCAAGATGATTACAACTCCCATAAGCAAATATTTGATTTGGAACTTTAAGGACAATTTCTTTGGCTTTTCTTCTATGTTTTCTAAGACCATGTAAAAGGTGATTGACTTATACACCACATTTAGTTTATAACAGATTATTTTCTAAAAAATAAATTTTATTTGTCCCTAAAGTCTATTTTACTTAAGGTTCCATATTTATCACCAGATACGCTTATGAAACAAGAAATAAAAAAAAAAAACTAAAATAAAACCCAGGAAAATTCTCTGTGTCCTCTTGTTTCAGTTTTCTATTTTCCACCCATAGGTCTTGTTATTTGTATGTCTTATTTGCTTAGTCTTTTAAATCTGGATAGGAAAGGCAGCCTGGCTTCCCTGGGTTTGGGATGCAGAAGTGAAGCACTGCCCTCTAGAGGGGCAAGCAGTTCCTGAAGCCAGAAGCTACATCATAGCAATGCAATGCAGCTATCTTCACAAAACACCCACATTTCAAGTAAAAGATCCTCTCTAGAGCTTTGAGAAGAAAGACAAAATAGATTACATATAAATAGTGGGAATTATCGTAATACTTTTAAGATATTTTTCAAAACTTTGGTAAACTTTCATTTGGAGGTATGTGAACTTATAGTTTCAAATAAAATGTTTTCTATATATGGTTGAAGATTTTGTTTTTAGAGAATATTGTTCTCAAAGTCATTTTTAAAATATATTACTTTGTATCTACTATTTCCCAGCTTTATAGATAGAGCTATGTGTACAATATATATGATATTATATTAAATTATGAAGAAATACACTAACAAAATTGACCCTCATACATGCATTTGCTACCATATTCAAACTTAATATTTAAATAATTTTAAACACTAGGAGATTTTTATTTAAGAGATTTTTTAATTATTTATTTTAATTTTTGAGATTATAACAAAATTATATCACTTCTCCCTCACTGCCCTCCAACCCTTCCTGTGTATCACTCCTTGCTCTTTTCAAAGTTCATGGCCTCCTTTTCTCATCAGTTAGTATTAAATACTACATACATAAACACATACATATTTCTGTATATGTAAGAACAACCTTCTCAGTCTGTCTAATGTTACCAGTCAGTATGTTTTCAGGACTTACTGTTTGGTATTCAATAACCAATTGGTGTGCTAGGTCTTGAACAAAACTATTTTAAACCTCAGGACTCAATTTTGCAATTCATGTTAAGAATTTCTCCACTCCTAGAAGAGCCTTGATCTCATTGGCACAGGAAAAGACTTTCTGAGCAGGACATCATTATCACAGGTACTAAAATCAACAAATAATAAATGAGACCTCATGAAACTGAAAAGCTTCTGTATGGCAAAGGATGCCATCATTCAAAGCATCAACCTACAGAATGGGAAAGTTTTTAGCAACTACACATCTGATAGAGTGCTAATATCATATATATATATATATATATATATATATATATATATATATATAGAGAGAGAGAGAGAGAGAGAGAGAGAGAGAGAGAGAGAGAATGAGAATTAAAACAACTGGGTATCAAGAAAACACATTTGCTTAGAATTTTTTTTCGGGTCTTTTAATCTAAGATAATGTCTGCCTTTATGGCTGAGGTGTGTTCTTGTATGCAGTGGAATGATGGATCCTGTTGTCACATCTATTTTGTTAGCCTGTGCCTTTTTATTGGGGAATAGAGTCCATTGATATTGAGAGATATTAAGGATCAATGATTGTTATTTTCTGATATTTTGATGTTGGTGTTCTAAATGTGTGTGTGTGTGTGTGTGTGTGGTTACTTGTTTTTGCTGGTGTGAATTTCCTTATTTCCTGTGTTCTGTTGGATGTAGTTATCCTCCTTGGGTTGAAGTTTTCCTTCTAGTATTTTCTATAGGACTGGATTTGTGAATAGATACTGTTTGAATTTGGATTTGTCTTGAAATATCTTGTTTTCTCCTTCTGTGGTGATTGAGAGTGTTGCTAGCTATAGCAGTCTATGTTGAAAACTGTGGTTTTGTTTAGAGGTTGTGGGATATCTGTCCATGCCCCTAAAGCTTTTAGAGTCTTTGTTAAGAAGTCGGGTATGATTCTAATAGGTATGCTTTGTGTGTTACCTAGACTTTTTCTCTTACCACTTTTAATATTCTTTGTTTTGTAGATTTTGTGTTTTGATTATTATATGGTAGGAAGATTTTCTTTTCTGGTCCAGTCTAATTAGGGTTCTATATGCTTCTTGTATATTTAGCCAAAGCAATCCTGAACAATAAAAGAACTTCAAGAAGAATCATTATGCCTGACTTCAAGATGTAATACAGATCAATAGTGATTTTTTTTTTAAAAAAGTCATGGTATTGGTACAGAAACTGACAAGTTGATCAATGGAACTGAATCAAAGACCCAGAAATAAACATATAGACCTATGGATATGTAACTTTTAATAATGAAACCAAAATCATACAATGGAAAAATGAAAGTATCTTCAACAAATGATGCTGGGCTGTCTGTCTATGTGTAGAGAGAATGAAAATAGATCCATACTCATCACCTTGTACAAAACTCAGACCAAATGGATCAAGGATCTCAACATAAAACTAGATACGCTAAATCTCATGGAAGAGAAAGTTGGAAATACCTTTAAATGCATTGGTACAAGGGACAAATTCCTGAACAGAACACCAATGTCTCAGTCTATGAGATCAACAACTGATAAATTGGATCTCATGAAACCACAAAACTTTTGTAAGGCAAAGGACACTGTCAATAGCACAAATCGGCAGCCCAAAAATTGGGAAAGGACCTTCACCAACCCTACATCTGACAGAGGGTGAATATCCAAAATTTACAAAGAACTCAAGACTGAGGGAATGGCCAAAGAATAACTCGCCCAAAATGAGACCCATCCCATGGGCAAGCACCAATCTCTAACACTATTAATGGTACTCTGTTATGCTTGCAGACAGGACCATGTTGTCCTCTGAGAGGCTTCACACCAAAGTTGACACAGACAAATACAGATACCTACAACCAAATAACAGATGGACCCTGGGTATTCTTACAAAAGTATAGGAGGAAAGATTATGGGTCCCAAAGGGGATGGGAACTCCACAGGAAGACCAACAGAGTCAACTAACCTGGACCCTTGGGACTCTCAAAGTCTGAACCACCAACCATAAAACATACATGGGCTGGACCTAGACATCCTTGCTCATATGTAGCAGATGTGAAGCTTGACCATCATGTGGATTCTGAACAACTAGAGACAGGGCTATCCCAAAAGCTGTTGCCTGTACTTGGGATATGGTCTACTAGCTGGGTAGCCTTGTCTGGCCTCAGTCAGAGAAGAAGTGCCTAGCCTTGCACAGACTTGAAGTGCCAGGGTAGGGGGAATACCCAGGGTGGCTCCCATCCACTCAGAGGATATGGAGAGGAAGAGGAAGAAAGCATTGTTGGAAGGGGTGACCCACAGAGGGGTATTGTGCAGAATGTAAAGTAAATAAATAAATAAGTAATTTAATTTGAAAAATGAAAGAAAACACATGGCCCAATTTTTAAAATGGGGTACAGATCTAAACAGATATTTAAGGAGAAAACACAAATTATTGGGATACAATTAAAGAAATGCTCAACATCCTTAGTCATCACAGAAATGCAAATCAAATCTTCTTTAAGACTGCATCTTACACTAGTCAGGATTGCCAAGATCAATAAAACAGGTGATAGTTCATGCTTGTGAGAATGTGGAGTAATGGGAAATTTTATCCATTGCTAGTAGGACTGTACACTTGTACAACCACTATGGAAACCAGTGTGGTAGTTGCTCAGGAAGATGAGAATTGATCTACCTCAACATCTAGCTATACCACTCTTGGGCATACCCCCAAAGGATGCTTCATCCTACCACAGAGATAATTGTTCAACCATGTTCCTTGCTGCTCTATTTATAATAGCCAGAAATTGGAAACAACCTAGACTTCCCTCAACAGAAGAATGAATAAAGAAAATGAGGTGCATTTACACCATGTTACTTGGTCATTAAAATATGAAATCAGCCCCCTTCTGGTCTGCACCTCCACCTGAGCCCATGACAGATTGGCAAGCCTGCCCCTCTCCCCCAGACCCCACAACCTACTTGTCTCCCAGGAGGTCTTCCATAACCAGCAACATAGCATACCTGTCTCCTAGGAGGTCTGCCATAACCAAGAACACAGATTGACATGTCTGCCCCCAGACCCCAAACCCAGTCTATCTCCCAGGAGATCTGCCATAACAAGGGTCACAAGATCACAGGGACACAGGGGGCATGCTCTAAACAGGGACACAAGAGGCCTGCCCTAACCAGAGACAGATCTGCCTGACTTCCAGGAGGCCTGCTCTAACCTAGGTCACAAAGCTCTCCCTGCCTCCAGTCCTGCTCCAATCTGAGATACCCAGACCAGTTAACACCAGAAATAACAAGATGGCAAAAACCAAGCACAAGAGCATAAGCAACAGAAGCCAATATAATTTGGCACCATCAGAAACCAGTTCTCCTACCACAACAAGCCCTGAATATCCTAACACATCCAAAGAGCAAGATTTTGACCTAAAATCCCATCTCATGATGATGATAGAGACCTTTAAGGAAGATATAAATAATTCCTTTAAAGAACTACAGGAAAACACAGGCAAACAGGTAGAATGCCTTAGAGGGGAAACACATAAATCCCTCAAAGAAATACAGGAAAATACAATTAAAAAGGTGAAGGAACTGAACAAAAATGGTCCGAGACCTAAAAATAGAAATAGACATAATAGAGAAATCATAAGTAGTGAAAATCGTGGAGATAAAAACTCTACAAAAGAGATAAGGAACTCTACATAAGAGACAAGCATCACCAACAGAATATAAGAGATGAAAGAGAGAAACTGAGGCACAGATGATACCACAGAAGATATCGACACATTGGTCAAAGAAAGTACAAAAGGTACAAAGTTTCTAGCCATAAAACAACGAGGAAATTTGGGAGACAATGAAAAGACCAAACACAAGAATAAAAAAAAATAGAACACCAAATAGAATAGACCAGAAAAGAAAATTCTCTTGTCACATAATGATCAAACACTAAATGCACAGAACAAAGAAAGAATATTAAAAGCTGTAAGAGGAAAAGGCCAAGTAGCATACAAAGGCAGACCTAGCAGAATTGCACCAGACTTCTCAAGAGAGATGCTAAAAGCCAGAAGATCTTGGCCAGGTGTCATACAGACCCTAAGAGACCACAGATGCCAGCCCAGGTTACTATACCCAGAAAAACTCCATTGATGGAGAAACTAAGCTATTCCATGACAAAACCAAATTTAAACAATATCTTTCTATTAATCCAGACCTGCAGAGGGTAGTAGAATCAAAACACCAACAGAAGGAAGGTAACTACACCCAAGAAATCAACCATTTCACAGCAAACCCAAAAAAGGAGAATTACACACATGTAATAGTACTTCCAGCAACAAAAATAACAGGAACTACCAATCATTGGTCTTTAACATCTCTCAACATCAATGGACTCATTTGCCAATAAAAAAGACACAGGCTAACAGACTGGATATCCAAACAAGAGCCATCATTTTGTTGCATGCAAGAAAAATATCTCAGCAACAAAGACAAACACTACCTCAGAGTAAAAAGTGCTGAAAAAAAGTTTTCCAAGCAAAACATCCCAAGAAGCAAACTGGGGTCGCCATTCTAATATCCAATAAAATAGACTTTCAACCAACAGTAATCAAAATAGATAGGGAAGAACACTACATACTCAAAGGAAAAATCCACTAAGATGAAGTCTCAATTATGAACACCTATGCCCCAAATGCAAGGGCACCCATATTCATAAAAGAAACTTTACTGAAGCTCAAAACACATGTTGAACCTCACATAATAACAATGGGAGACTTCAGCACCCCACTCTCACCAATGGATAGGTCATTGAAAGAGAAACTAAACAGAGACATGGTGAAAAACAGAAATTATGAACCAAATTGACTTAACAGATAATCTACAGAACATTTCACCCCAAAACAAAAGAAAAACATACCTTCTTCTCAGAATCTCATGAAACATTCTCCAAAATTGACCATATAATTTGACATAAAACAAGCCTCAACAGATATAAGAAGATTGAAATAATCCCGTGCATGCTATCAGATCTCCACAGACTAAGGCTGGTCTTCAATAACAACAACAACAACAACAACAAAAAAGCAGAAAGCCCACATACTTATGGAAACTGTGCAATTCTCTACTTAATGATAACTTAGTCAAGGGAGAAATAAAGAAATTAAAGACTTTCTGGAATTCAATGAAAATGAAGGCATAGCATATTGAAACTTATGGGACACAATGAAAGCAGTGCTAAGAGGAAAAGTCATAGCACTAAGTGCCTTCATAAAGAAATTGGAGAGATCCGATACTAGCAACTTCCCAGCACACCTGAAAGCTCTAGAACAAAAAGAAGCAAAAACACCCAAGAGGAGTAGATAGCAGGACATAGTCAAGTTCAGGAGTGAAATCAACCAATTAGAAACAAAGAGAAGAATACAATGAATCAACAAAAGCAAGATTTGTTTCTTTGAGAAAATCAACAACATAGATAAACCCTTAGCCAAATTAACTAAAGGGCACAGAGACAATATCCAAATTAACAAAATCAGAAATGAAAGGGGAGACAACAAAAGAAACTGAGGAAATTTTAAAAATTGCCAGATCTTACTACAAAGCCTATATTCAACAAAACTGGAAAATCTAGATGAAATGGATTATTTTCTAGACAGATACCAAGTACCATATTTAAATCAAAATCAGGTAAACTGTCTAAATAGTCCCATAACCCCTAAGAAAATAGAAGCAGTCATTAAAAACCTCCCAAATAAATAAAAAAAAAAGCCCAGGCCTGAGCAATATGGCTTTAGTACAGAATTCTACCAGACCTTCAAAGAACATATTCCTGAAAATATTCCACAAAATAGAAACAGAAAGAAAACTACCTAATTCATTCTATGAAGCCACAGCTACTCTGATACCTAAACCACATATTGAAGCAAAAATACTCAATAAAATTCTTGCAAACCAAATCTAAAAACACATCAAAACTAGTATTCGCCACAATCAAGTAGGCTTCATCCCAGTTATGCAGGGATGATTCAATATATAAAAACCCATCAACTTAATCCATTATATAAATAAACTCAAAGGAAAAAAATCATGATCATCTCATTAGATGCTGAAAAGGCCTTTGACAAAATATAACACCACTTTATGTTAAAACTACCGGAAAGATCAGGAATTCATGGCACACACCTAAACATAATAAAAGCAATATACAGCAAACTAGCAGCCAACATCAAATTAAATGGAGAGAAACTTGAAGCAATCCCGCTAAAATAAGAGACAAGACAAGGCCACCCACTCTCTCTAGTACTTTACATTCTTAGCTAGAGCAAAACAAAAGGAAACCAAGTGGATACAAATTGGAAAGGAAGAATTTAAGGTATCACTATTTCATGTGATATGATAGCAACCCCAAATATTCTACCAGAGAACACCTACAGCTGATAAACAACATCAGCAAAGTGGCTGGATATAAAATTAACTCAAACAAATCAACACCCTTCCTTTATACAAATAATAAACAGACTGAGAAACAACACCCTTCACAATAACCACAAATAATTTAAACTATCTTGATGTAAGTCTAACCAAGGAAGTGAAAGATCTGTACGACAAGAACTTCAAATTACTGAAGAAAGAAATCAAAGACCTCAGAAGATGGAAAGATCTCCCATGCTCATGGACTGGCAGGATTAACATAGTAAAAATGGCCATCTCACCAAAAGCAATCTTCAGATTCAGTGCAATCCCCATCAAAATTCAGACATTTCTTCACTGAAATGAAAAGAACAATTCTCAACTTCATATGGAAAAACAAAAAAAACAGGATAGCTAAAACAATTCTCAACAATAAAAGAACTTCTGGGGAAGTCACCATCTCTGACCTCAAACTGTACTAGGGATTTAAACAAACAAACAAACAAACAAACATGGTATTGGTACAGAGACAGATAGGTCTATCAATGGAATCGAATTGAAGACGCAGAAATAAACCCACATGTCTATGGACACTTGATCTTTGACAGTCAAGAAGCCAAAACCATACAGTGGAAAAAATAAAGCATCTTCATCAAATGGTACTGGTCTAACTAGCAGTCTTCATGTAAAAAAATAAAAATAGATACATATTTTTCACCTTGTACAAAGCTCAAGTACAAGTGGATCAAGGACTTCCACATAAAACCAGACACAATGAATCTAATAGAGGAGATATTGAGAAACAACCTTAAACATATGGCCACAGAGGGAACCTTCCTAAAGACGACACCAATGGCTCTAAAATCAACAACTGACAAATGGGACAAAGGAAAACGAAAAGCTTCTGTAAGTCAAACAACACTGTGAATAGGACAATATGGCAACTTACAGATTGGGAAAAGAGCTTCGCTAGCCCTACATCCAATAGAGGGATGATATCCAAAATACAGAAAGAACTCAAGAAGTTAGACTCCAAAAAACCAAATAATCCAACTTAAAAATGGGATACAGAGATAAACAGAGAATTCTCAACAAAGAAATTTGGAATGGCTGAGAAGCACTTAAAGAAATGTTCAACATCCATAGTCATCAGGGAAATGAAAATCAAAATGACTCTGAGATTCCACCTTATATTAATCAGAATGGCTTAGATCAAAAACTTGAGTGACAACACATGCTGGTGACAATGCGGAGAAAGAGGAACATTCCTCCATTTCTGCTGGGATTAGAACCTGGATTATAGTCTGAAAATCAATCTGGCAGTTTCTCAGAAAATCGGAAATAGTTCTACCTGAAGACTCAGGTATTCTATTCCTGGTCATACACCCAAAAGATGCTCCACCATACTACAAGGACATATGTTCAATTATGTTCATGGCATCATTATTTGTAAGAGCCAGAATCTGGAAACAACCCAGATATCCCTCAACCAAAGAATGGATACAGAAAATGTGGTTCATTTACACAATGAAGTATTATTCAGCTATTAAAAACAAGGATATCATGAATATTGTAGGCCAATGAATGAAACTAGAAAAATAATCCTGACTGAGGTAACCCAGGCCCAAAAGGATATGCATACTATGTACTCACTGATAAGTGGATTTTAGCCAAAAAGTACAGAATACCCATTACAAAACTCACAGACCATATGAAGTTTAACAAGAAGGAAGGCCCAAGTGAGGAGGCTTCAATCCCACTTAGAAGCTGGAACAAAATAATTATGGGAGGCAGAGAGAGGGAGGTATCTGGGTGGGAGAGGGAAGGGGGAAGGGAAAAGGGGAAGGACTGGGTATTGGGTAATACAGGAGAGAAGTCCAGAGGGCCTGAAGAAGAATGGAAATATGCAGCTGCAGGGGTGAGGGTCTGGTGGAACCCATAGAAAGTCCCAGAGACCTGGGATGAGAGAGGCTCCCAGGACTCAGTGGATAATGACCTTAGCTGAAATGCCCAACAGTGGAGAGATAGAACCTGAAGGAAATGCAGGGACAAAAATTGATCAGAGACTGAAGGAAAAGCCATCCAATGACCAATCCAACATGGGATCTATCCCATGAGCAGGCACCAAATCCTGACACTATTACTGATGCCATGTTGTGCTTGCAGACAGGGGCCTAGCATGGTTGTCCTCTGAGAGGCTCTACCAGCAGCTGAGACAAATGCAACCATTGGACTGAGGGCAGGGACCCCTATGGAATAGTTAGGGGAAGGATTGAAGGAGCTGAAAGGGGTGGCCACCCCATAGGAGGACCAACAGTGTCAACCACCCTTGACTCCTTAGGGCTCCCAGAGTCTGAGCCACCAACCAAAGAGCATACATGGATTGGTACATGGCCCTTAGCACATATGAGGCAGAGGGCTGCCTTGTCTGGCCTCAGTGGGAGAGGATGGGCCTAATCCTGTAGAGACTTGATGCCCCAGGGTAGGGAGATGCTGGGAGCATGATGTGGAGTTGTGTGTCTTCATAAGGGTTGTTGATGGGTGTGTGGGGAGTATCCTCTCAGAAGCAAAGTGGAGGGAGGATGGGGTAAAGAACTTGGGGGGGAGACTGGGAAAGAGGGGACATTTGGAATGTAAATAAAGTAATTTAATAAATTTTTTTTTTTTCAAAAAAAAGTGAGAAACTCTTTTTTGTGACTCTCCACATTAAGGTCTGTAAAGAAATTCTTAATGTCAGCACCTCTACTTTCTAAAACAACTGCTGAATGCATTCAAAAAATAAAAGTAAAGAAACAAGTTTAGATAAATAAATTGCCTAAACACGAGTACTTATTTATAACAGCCCCAATAGCTAGGGCCAAGGACAAGCACTATTCCCCACTGAGAAGCAAAGGCCCCCTCAAGTTGTTATTTTTGTGTCATTACTCAGACTCATTGTATTGACTGTGTACTTGCTATTCTGTGAATGTGCTGTCTAAACCTCATGTGCTGAAAGTACAGCATATGACAGGATTGGAACATGGGCACTAACACTTAAGAAGAATCATGCCTGGGTTAATGTTATAGACTGAGTTTGGTTATCTTTGAGTTAAATTTATTTTATAACTTATATAAGTTTATTTTATAACATATTTTATATTTACGTTAAGTTTTATTTTATAAAAATAAAATCCCGCCAGGCAGTGGTAGTGCACGCCTTTAATCCCAGCACTTGGGAGGCAGAGACAGGTGGATTTCTGAGTTCAAGGCCAGCCTGGTCTACAGAGTGAGTTCCAGGACAGCCAGGGCTACACAGAGAAACCCTGTCTCGAAAAAAAAAAAAAAAGAAAAAAGAAAAAAGAAAAAAGAAAGGTAAGGAAAAGAAAAAACTGAAATAATCTTATAACAAGAAAGTGAGAGAACATGGACAAAGGCAATGTTACAGACTAAAGGAATTACTAATTTACATATTAACTAAACCAAAGAATATGGTTATTGCTGCCATTTACAGATGAATAAGAGAAGTAGACAGGTTAAATATGATCTACCTAAACTCAGTAATTAGTGAGTGGCATAGCCCTGATCAAAATCCTGGCTGTCTACTCCGGGATCTACCTATTAATGGCTATGCTGAAATGCCTCCAAAAAGTCTAGCAGGGAAATACTATTTCAGAAATTCTTAAAATACTGCAGGGAAGACCCCCATCAAGTTGAATTATAATAAAAATTATACATCAACAAATTAGTTTTCTTAAGACTAAAGATAAATATTTTCTTCGAATAAATCAGGAGAGATTAAGGATAAAATAATCTATGCTTAGAACTTCTTTGGCTAACAACACAAGAAAAAATATTTGAGCCATGAATAATAGCTCACTCTGGTAATCCTAGCATCTAAGCCGGTGAAACAGAGATTGCTGGGAGTTCATAGTCAATATGGTCTCCATAAGGAATTCCAAGACAGCCAGGGATAGGGAGAGAAACATTGCCTTTTTTTTTTATCTTTTATTTATTTATTTATTTATTCCCCTCCCGATCCACCCTCGGACTGTTCCACATCCCATACCTCCTCCCAGCCCCCCTGTCTCCATGAGGATGTCCCCACCATCCACCACCCATCCCAACAGACCTCTAAACTCCCTGGGGCCTCCAGTTTCTTGAGGGTTAGGAGCATCTTCTCTGACTGAACCCAGACCCGGCAGTCCTCTGCTGTATATGTGTTGGAGGCCTCATATCAGCTGGTGTATGCTGCCTGGTTGGTGGTCTGGTGTCTGAGAGATCTCAGGGGTCCAGGTTAATGGAGACTGCTGGTCCTCCTACAGGGTCGCCCTCCTCCTCAGCTTCTTCCAGCTTTTCCCTAATTCAACCGCAGGGGTCAGCAGCTTCTGTCCATTGGTTGGGTGCAAACATCTGCATCTGACTCTTTGAGCAGCTTGTTGGGTCTTTCGGAGAGCAGTCATGATAGGTCCCTTTTTGTGAGCGCTCCATAGCCTCAGTAATAGTGTCAGGCCTTGGGGCCTCCCTTGAGCTGGATCCCACTTTGGGCCTGTCCTGGACCTTCTTTTCCTCAGGCTCCTCTCCATTTCCATCCCTGTATTTCTTTCAGACAGAACAATGATGGGTCAGAGTTTTGACTGAGGGATGGCAACCCCATCCCTCACTTGATGCCCTGTCTTCCTTCTGGAGGTGGACTCTACAAGTTCCCTCTCCCCTCTGTAGGGCATTTCATCTAAGGTCCCTCCCTTTGAGTCTTGAGAGTCTCTCACCTCTCAGGTCTCTGGTGCATGCTGGAGGGTGCCCCTAACCTCCTACCTCCTGAGGTTGCCTGTTTCCATTCTTTCTGCTGGCCCTCAGAGCTTCAGTCCTTTTCCCTCACCCAATACCAGATCATGTTCCCCTCTTCCACCCCCTCCACTTTCCCTCTCAGGTCCTTCCCTCCCTCCCTCCCCCCTTGTGATTGCTTTCTTCTCCCTCCCAAGTGAGACTAAAGCATTCTCACTTGGGCCCTTCAGCCTGTTGACCTATTTGAGTTCTGTGGACTATATCTTGGGTATTCTGAAAAAAATTAAAATTAAAAAAAAAAAAAGACCACACACTTAGGATCCTAAACTTGTGCCCAGATTAGCTTGCATGCTATATCATTCACATTCGTTCCATGGTAAAATTTAAGAGTCTATTCTGGTTACCAACTTTATTTTAAACCAAGTTTTCTAATTCTTATCTCAAGAGGAGATACAAGGTTTCTGTAAGCTCCACTCTTTCAGGGGAAGCACTACAGGTGTGTGAAGCAGTCCGCTATTAAGCCACAGCTCTTTACAATTACTATGTAAGGTAAATACTTTAACCTGTGTTGTCTTACTGTACAAGTTACCAGTGAACTAAACAAAAGAATGCATATAATTTTGATTTTAATAATTTCTCTGAACATTGAGATCCCAACAAATCTCTTAGTTTCATAGAAAGCCTGAGAGAAAATTCAATATTGCATGTTAATTTGTTTAGAGAGCTTGAAAACATCATGAATGTAAATTTAGATTAATTTCTGTTAGTATTTAATTTTGTATAACCTATTTTGTTTGCATTCAATAAGTATAGCTAGCAATCTTCATCAAAACAACTCATTCCCTCATCTTTAATTTTGTGTGAAAATGCACACAAGCATTTTTGAGGCAAAAATATGAAATTTAATTATCACCAAAATGTGATCTGATAACCCAATTTTTCAATTATGATGGCAGAGTAAAAGAATCTACTTATTCCCAAGTGTCTATCAAAAACATATTTTTGTTTTAATCTGTGCCAACCAAATGTGTTCCACTATGTACATAGCAGCCTTATTTATAATAGCCAGAAATTGGAAACATCCCAGATGTCCCTCAACGGAAGAACAGACACAGAAAATGTACATTTACACAATAGAAAACTATTGAGCTATTAAAAATGAGACAAATGGGTGGAACTAACAAATGGAAAATATCATCCTGATTGAGGTAACCCAGACCCAAAAGGACATACATGGTATATACTCACTGATAGGTGGATATTAGCCCAAAAGCTCAGAGTACCCACGATACAACTCACAGACCATATGAAGCTTAACAAGAAGAAAGACCAAAGTGTGGATGCTTCAATCCTACCTAGAAGGGGGAACAAAATAATCACAGGAGGCAGGGGGAGGGAGGGACCTTCAGGGGAGTGAGGAGAGGGAAGGGAAAAGGGAGACAGGATCAGGTATGGGAAGAGACAGAAGTCCAAAGGGCCAGGAGAACAAAAAGAAATAAGTAGCAGTGGGGGGAGGGAGGACTTGGGAAACCACTAGAAAGTTCTAGATGCCAGGGATGGGAGAGGCTCCCAGGACCCAAAGAGGATGACATTAGCCGAAATGCCCAACAGCAGGGAGATAGAACCTGAAGAGACTACCTCCAGTAGATAGACATAGCCCCCAGTTGAGGGCCATGCACCCATCTCAAAATTTTTAAGCCCAGAATTGTTCCTGTCGAAAGGAAACAGAGGGACAAAAACGAAGCAGATACTGAAGGAAAGGCTGTCCAGAGACCACCCCACCATGGGATTCATCCCATCAGCAGACACCTAACCCCAACACTATTGCTGATGCCAAAATGCACTTAAAAACACGGGCTTGGTGTGGCTGTCCTATGAGAGCCAACACCTGACTAAGACAGATGCAGATACTCACAGCCAACCATTAGACTGAGTCTGGGCCCCCCGTGGAACAGTTAGGGGAAAGACTGAAGGAACTAAAGGGGATTACAACCCCATAGGAATAACAGTACCAACTAACTTGATGCCTCAGAGCTCCCAAAAACTAAACAAACAACCAAAGAGTATACATGGATGGGTCCATGGCTCCCACTACATATGTAGCAGAGGACTACCTTATCTGGCATCAGTGAGAAGGGAGGCACTTGGTCCTGTGGAGGCTAGATGCCCCAGAGAAAGGGGATGCTAGAGGGGTGAAGGAGGAGTGGGTAGGGTGGGGGAGCACCCACTCAAAGGCAAGGGCAAGGTTGATGCGGTGGAGGTTTCATGGAGAGGAGACTAGGAAGGAGGACAACATTTGATATGTAAACAAAATAATTAAAATTTTTTTCTGTGACTTTGACCTGGGCTTTTTTCCTCCTCCTTCTATTCCTACTATTTTTAGATTTAGTTGTTTCACAGTGGCCCAGCTTTCCTGAATGTATGGTGCCAGGATGTTTTCAGATTTAACATTTTCTTTGACTGAGGATACATTTCTTCTACTGTGTATTCAATGTGATTCTCCCATCGCTTGTCTTCAGATGACTAGGCTTGCCTCTAAGGTTTGTTATGTTTTACTCTCGAGATTTCCCTCAGGTTCGGTCTTCTTTATTGATTCCATGTTCGCTCTCAAGTCTTGACCTGTACTACTCATTTCCTTCCACTCCTTGTGTTTTCATTGATTTAACAGTTTAATTCATTTCCTCTTTAAGGACTTCAATTATATTCATAAAGGTAATTTTAAGGTTCTTGTCTTATGTGTCAGCTCTGTCCCAATTCTCGGGGCCTACTGCTGGGCTCTCGTGGAGACATGTTGTCTTAACTATTCCTGATTGTGTTTTTATGCTGTCATATAGGAATTGGACTTAGGAATAATTGAAATTCTAGGTGCTGATGTTTTGTCTTGTTTCTTTGGGTGAGTGTTTTGTTTCTTGGATTCTGTTGTCCTCTCTGGTTCTTAGGAGGGTGTTGTAGCTGTGTTATTTCGTAGGAAATTCTAGGATATGAGAGATGTGGCCACTAGAGTTTCCAGATATCTAGGTATTGGGAAATGATCCTTAGGATAGGCTAAGAGGATGGAGCTGAAGGAGTCTACAGGAGGCAGGAAAGCAGGGTGTTCCATCAAGAGCTTCTTAGTTCCCTAAAAACGAAGACAAAAACTCAGGAAAAGCCTCACAGATAGTCAACTACAGAGCTGGGAATGAGACTGGGGAATTGAACTTGGAGAAGAGGAGTAGTTAAAAGATCTGAGGCTCACCATCCTGCTTAGCTGACTGGCCTACTTACTTCTTTGGCAAGATTGACTGACAGGTTCCTAGGGACTACCTGCTAAGTTGGTGACTTGGGTAACAGATGAAAATGAAGGCAGTTTGGAGATCTTGATGCTCAACTTGAGATTGGAGGAGGATAGTTTGCTTCCGAGTTGGGGGCGAGACTGGTAAATTGGTTTTGGAGGAGAAGTAAAGATCTGCAGTTAGTCTACCTGCTTCCATAATGGGACTGGCCAGCAGGTTGCCAGAGAACACCTACTGGTGGTTGTCACTAGGGTAACAGGATTACTGTGGGGGGAAGCAATGTTGGAGGAGGAGGTCTGCATGATCCAAAAGAGAGTGGGCTGCAGCAGGTAGTCTGCTACAAAGCTGGCTATCAGCCTGAGACATACTGATAGAAACACAAAAGATGTATTGAAAGAAACTATTCAAAATAAAATGAAAAGAGAAAAATAAGAGACTAAAAAGTGAGCAGAATATCAGTGAGCTGTGGAGCAATTTCACTTATACACATATGGATAAAACTAAAGTCGTTAAAGAAAACAAAACAAAAAGAAAGTACTGAAAAACTGTGAAAGAAATCCTGAAATATCTTTAAATTTTTAAACTACAAATGTCCTGGACAGTCAGGGCTCCACAGAGAAACCCTGTCTCAAAAAAAAAACAAAAAAACAAAAAACTCACTAATTAATTAATTCAAGACTACCGACCAAATAAAGTAAAAGATTTCAGTAATTAACAGCAATAAAGGGCATTCTACATCAGAGTCTAGGAAGCGGTCACTGAAATGATGGCACACAGTACTTTAGCCCAAGTATGACCCCCTCAATTCAGTTAACAGCAGGTTTTCTGTGCTCAGCACATTTTCCAGAAATTGAAATATGGATTTGCCTGTGTCTTAGTCTGGGTTTCTATTCCTGCACGAACATCATGACCAAGATGCAAGTTGGGAAGGAAAGGGTCTATTGAGCTTACACTTCCACATTGCTGTTCAGCACCAAAGGAAGTCAGGACTGGAACTCAAGCAGGTCAGGAAGCAGGAGCTGATGCAGAGGTCATGGAGGAATGCTGCTTACTGGCTTGCTTCCCCTGGCTTGCTCAGCCTGCTTTCTTATAGAACCCAAGACTACCAGCCCACAGATGGTACCACCCACAAGGTGCCCTTCCCCCTTGATCACAAATTAAGAAAATGCCTTACAGCTGGATCTCATGGAGGTATTTTCTCAACTGAAACTCCTTTCTCTGTGATAACTCCAGCTTGTGTCAAGTTGACACACAAAACTAGCCAGGACAGTCTGTATAAACGATCTCTACTGTTAAGTGTTTGCCATTAATCCCACCTTCCAAAACCACCCATAAAAACCATACAAAATATACCTTTAAGCAAGAGTCAACAATTAAATTGACTATCTAAAATTTCTGCCTTATATTTCTCTTTGACTCCTGTATAAATTTAGGAATCCAGGATCCAAATATTCAGATAGATACAGCTCCCCAAATATCTGAAATGCTTGACTCTACTTCTTTGAACTCTGACTTTCACAAGAGAAAGAATCCTGATGTACATGCAGAGAACGCTTTAATTCATCCCGTTTTTCTCCCTTCCTATCATGCGGTTCTAATAAACACTAGATGACAAACAGTCACACGGCTTACACTTCCAGATCACACTCCATCACTGGAAGAAATCAGAGCAGGAACTCAAGCAGGGCAGGAATCTGGCGGCAAGAGCTGATGCAGAGTCCATGGAGGAGAGGAGTGCTTTTTACTGGTTTGCTTCCTCTGGCTTGCTCAGGCTTCCTTCCTATAGATCCCAGGGCTACCAGCCCAGGGATGGCTCCACCCACAATAGGCTGGGCCCTCTCCTATTTATCACTAATTGAGAAAACGCCTTACAGCTGGAACTCCTGGAGGCATTTTCTCAACTGAGGCTCCTTTCTTCTCTGATGACCCTAGATCGTGTCAAGTTGACACAAAACCAGCTGATACAAATGACAATGCCAGATGTGGATGTCAAAAGAAAGGCAGGTGGTATAGAGTCCCTTCAAAAACCTTTGATGATTTGTCTATCTTCCCTGGTAGACTACAAGCTCTGTACAGGTAGAATCCCGGACAGTTTCATTTACCGTGCCATACTCAGCCCGAAAAACGTAGTTAGGCACACAATATTTTAATAAATGAATAGAATAAAAAGGCACATCAGGTACTAGGACATATACTATAAATCTACTAAATATTACAAAATGGACTTTCTAGTTAAATAATAGAAAATAGAGAAAGTCTTTATCAAGCAGAGGCAGCTTTTAAAATGAAAGGACTTTGAAAGTTGGCTGATGATGGCTAGCTTCCTTCCTAGATGTTCCTCAGGAATGCACACCCTTCCCTTCCCATTTCTCCATTTAGTTGTGATACATAACGAGACCCCTTGACAGGAACCAAATGGATACTGACCCATGCTCGGAACCTTTTGACTATAAGATAATACTTTTTTTTTTTTTCACAGATTACCCAGCCTCAAGTAAGTGCACTACTTTAAGAACCTGCCACAATAATGACATCGAGCTGTTTTGGAAATTACAAGTGAAGCCCAAGGCATAGCATGTGACCAAAATGGCAGTCGCTATCATTTGAATAAGCAATAGTTTTAATAACTGAAGTATAAAATCCATACCATCAGTCTTTTTGGCTCACCCTTTCATACTTCAAAGATCTTCCAGGGTTTTCAGTTTGAAACTGCTAAGAATCAGAGAACAGTAGCATAAATAGCCATTAACAAAGACCTAACTGACAGTTATGAGGATTCGTGTAACACATTGGAGTCCTCTGAACCAATCCACATGATAAGGACATTAGGCAAAAGTTCTTTTAAAAAATTGGAAGGGGAAGAATGTACTAAGAACCCAGATATGTACTATATGACGTCATCAGATCACAGATACTATCAAAGGGAAAGGGTGTACTAGGGAAGATTTGGAGGGGGTGATGGGAGAGGGGCACAAACATTCTTGCAAATCAGCAATAAGAGTCAGTCTCCTGAGAAGGGGTCATCTAGGGGCACAACAAAAGAGAAGAAGGTACTTGGCCATATGGATATCATTCTGTAAAAAATGTGTAATTAAGATTGTCAATTTGTTAGTTATCTAATTTTGGCTAATTTTTCAATAATCACTGATCCTATTTTCACCTATATCAAATTTTTATTACCTGAAAAATGAGCAATTCATGAGAAGCAATAGTCAAAAAGAAAGCTGAAGGGCTGGAGAGATGGCTCAGCAGTTAAGAGTGCTGACCTCTTTTCAGAAGGTCTTGAGTTCAAATCCCAGCAACCACCTGATGGCTCACAACCATCCGTAATGAGCTGATGCTCTCTTCTGGGGTGTCTGACGACAGCTATAGCTAGCAGGGCTGGAGTGAGCGGGGCCGGACCGAGAAGAAAAAGTGTCTGAAGACAGCTACAGTGTACTTACATATAATAAATAAATAAATCTAAAAAAAGAATTAAAAAAGAAAGAAAGAAAGAAAGCTGAAGCTGAGAAAGGGTAGAGCCAGTGTCTCAGGAGGCTGAGGTAGAAGGGTGGCCTAAGCTCAGGAATTTAAGTCCAGCCTGACCAGCATAGTGAATAAAACCCCATTTAATAAAAACACATAAAAATTTATAACTGTCACTTAGTGAGCACTCAATTAGTATGTTAAATACATACCTTTAATGAGGCAAATTAAATTAGCATGCTTGAATTTCAGAGACCACCCTTCATCAGCTTCAATGTCTTAACAGAATTTATATAACAATGTTGTTTTTCTAACAGTTTAAAATGTGGTCACTATTTTTACCATAACATAAAGTATGACTATGAGTCTAAATAGGCTTACTAGCATATTTGTGGTTCTTATGAAGCAAGGCACATACAGGGTACAGTTTCTACTAAAAAGTATAATTTAAAAAAAAAACTGACAAATAAATTTATTGGGAAAATTACATGGATTGTTTTCAGTACTCAGATCTTGATATGTGTTCCAGAAGAAGAAACTATACAACTAGACTAATAAAATAACAATTTAAAATTTTTCTAGAGAAATATAGAAAGAATAAAAGCCACTTAAGACTAGAAACATTCAAGAGAGAAAGTGAATCGTGTAACAGAGCCCTGAACTCTCAACTAGTTCTGAAAAATGTTCATGTTGGATTGTAAAATAATATTTTAATATCCTCCCTAGCACATTTTAGTATTTCCCTGAACCAATTTTATTCATGTGTAATTTATGTTTCTATGTCAAACACCTGCATGTTATAAATATATTAGTACAAAAACCTATTTTAAGGTTTTTATTAAATCAGAAGTATGTATGAGCACACTTACAGTTGAAGAAGTTAATGCAAGAGTTACTGGCTAGTTATGGTACAGAACTGAGCCAAGAAAAACATTCACTCACTTATATACTGCAGCACTTGAAAATGTCTCATTTACACTGTGCCCAGAACCACAAAATTTATCAAATAAATTTCCATACCCCCCAAATCTAATCAAAAGATACTGTGAAATGGGCATCACACTAAAAATTAGATACTAGTGCTATGCAGTTGTATCCATGTACAGGAAGAAAAAAAGGTCATGTTCTACAAATGATGAAAATAGTAACTTGCAGAAGATTTTTATTTAAAAAGTATCTCGAATAAAAAGTAGGACAGTAATGAACCTTATGAGCGTTTTTACACAAAAACACCACATAAAATAAAACTTAAAACTGAGAGGGTCCAGGTATTAAACCAACTGATGTTATTGTATTTTTTTAAATGCTAGAAACAACATCTTCTGCTTAAATTAGTTATTTATAACACCTACAACCAACCTTTTATTCTAGGTTGGAAAACTATGGTGTCTGACTGCTTTTATCAACTCCATTAACATACAGAGATATAAAGTTCAGCTAAAGGTCGTTTCATGATAATTCAGTACTTTGGAACTCTAGGTAACTTTGCCCTTTTCCATGGGAGATATTTATCAATGTCTAGAGTCGTGTTGGGTTGCCATACTGGGGTGGAAGTAGGACACACAGCAGTGCCCCTGGCACCTAGTCTCTTATTGATAAAGAGTAGGACTATTGCCAAATATTCAACAGTAGTCAGGACAGCCTTCGAAAGAAACCAAAAACCCAAAACCATTGACACCGATAATTATTCAGCCCCAGATATTAACAGCACCAAATTTTGGACATCCTATCTCTTAGTTAACTTTTCTGTTACCCTATAATAAAATACCTTGACAAATGCAACTTAAAGGAGAAAATGTCTATTTGGGCCCACAATTCAAGGCCATACTTCATCATGCTGGGGAAGACATGGCGGCAGGAACAGGAGGCTGGTTTGGCAACATTGCATCCACAGTGAGAATGCATAAAGTGAGCAGGAAATGAGGTTGGGCTATAAAGACTCAAGGTCCAGCTCCAGTGATCCACTAACGCCACCAAGACTCCCTCTCCTAAAGCTTTTATACCCTTCCCAAATATCATCACCGGCTGGGGACCAAATGTTCAAAACGTCTGAGCCTATGGGACATTTCATATTCAAACCGTAACGTCTTTGTTTAAAACCCAATCCCTTGCCTAGGACAGTCGACTATGACAAGAATTTCAAAATGAAACAAAAGTATAATCTTCATTAAGTAGTCCTAAGCAAAGAACAGTATATAGAAAATGACCTAGGCTGTGTATATCAGGAAAACACAGAGTGTGATGCTTTTAGTCACTACCCACACTTCCTACATGACTAAAAGCTAATATGTTCAACTCCTCTCTTTGTGTTTCTTTTTTACTTTTTATTGTGAAAATTCTCCTGTATCCGCAAAATAGAATAATATATCCATCATCCAACTTTAACAAATGTCAATACTGTATATATCATTTTTAATGTATATTTCTGTCATTCAGAAAATTGGTTTTTTGTGGGGAGCCGCCCGAGTCGCACCCACATTCGCCATTACAAGATGGCGCCTACATCCAGCCGAGGACAAGTTGTAAACAGGCTAGTGTGCATGTACCTGGTAATTTTCCACCTCAGAGTCTCAGCCTCTCTCGTGGCGGCATCTGGCCTGATGTGCGGGAGCCAATGGGGAAGCTCCGCGTCCCAGGCAAGCGCTGTGACCTATATAAGGGACGGGCGTTCTGTTGTTCGGGGTCTCCACTCGTGGCAAGCTTATGCTCTCCCTCTCAAGATGCATTAAAGCTTTACTGCAGAAGGATCCTATGTGTGCCGCGTCGTTCTTGCTGGCAAGACGGTAGCGCGGGACAGTTTTTCTTAAATATTAAAAGCAAATGCCAAAGGACATTTTTTTTTTCTTTACCAACTGATATTTAAGGTTTTTGTGTTTTTGGTTTTTTTTTCAAAATTTACCCTTGAAGAAAGCTGATCAGGATAAGCTATTTACAATGCACATGAACTGAATGCTCCAGTAAAAGAGAGTTAATTAGATCATGTGACGAAGGGATGGCAGAACCAGAACAGCTATCCCAGACCCAAACAAATGGTAGGAAAGCCCTCCAAGGATTCACCACATAAGCACAGGGTGGGACAGAAGACTGAAAGGCACTGGTGGTAGCAGTTGCACTTAGACATAAAGGCAACATGTAAGTATTCTGGACAGAAAGGCAGAAGTGAGATGATGCCACAGAGATGCAAGCAGTAAAGGTTCTAGATCAGGAATGTTAATAAATCTTAATGTCCCAGTTTTAACAATTTAACAGCTATGTGGAATAAGATGATAAAACTGATACTTAAGGGAAAGAACAAAAATATTGGTGAGTGCAGAATAGGGAAATGGTCACACCTAAACTTTTTAGGAGCTGAAATAGTAAAACTTGTATTGGACATCTATACTACTCCCCTACCAGACACACAGAAGGGACAGAAAGAATGTAAGAGCCAGAGGAAGGGAGTGTTATTTCCATAGCACTTGTCTTAGTAATGGTTTGTATTCCTGCACAAACATCATGACCAAGAAGTAAGGTGGGGAGGAAAGGGTTTATTCAGCTTATACTTCCAGTTGCTATTCATCACCAAAAAAGTCAGGACAGGAACTCACACAGGGCAGGAACCCGGAGGCAGGAGCTGATGCAGAGGCCATGGAGGGACGTTACTTACTGGCTTGCTCAGCTTGCTTTCTTATAGAACCCAGGACTACCAGACCAGGGATGGCACCACCCATCATGGGCCCTCCCAACCTTGATCTCTAATTGAGAAAATTCCTTACAGCTAGATCTCGTGGAGGTATTTCCTCAAGGGAGGCTCCTTTCTCTGTGATAACTCCAGCTTGTATCAAGTTGACAAAACCAGCCAGTACAGCACTCTTAACATAAACAGCCTTAATGAAACTTATACACACACACACACACACACACACACACACACACACTAATAAAAAGAAAGGAAAGTAAGGGAATAAACGGAAGGTCCAGAAGGAGATGAGCTTTAACATAGTTTTCATTACAGTGCGTAGTACCTTGGACTTCCTTCATCAGGCTTCCAGGATTCTCAGATAATGTTTGTCTTTTCCTCCCGTAGAAAGAGTTTTAAAGCCATTAAGAATGTGATTTAGTACCCCAATGCCAGAAAAAAATGTATTCTATTTTTTAATCCTGTATGTGCATACAATGTGGTATATGAGTAGATGGGCATGTGTGTGAAATGTGGGTACACGCACAACATAGCATATGTGCAGGAGTCAGAGACCAACCTCAGTTGTGGGTCCTCTCCTGTTTTATTTGAGACTAGATCTCTTTTTAGTTAATTGCTTTCTATATAATGCTATGCCTCCACCTCCCTTCTTCCCTTGGCGGTATTGGGATTGCAGGCACATGCTACTGTGCATAACTTTTATATGTGCTCCAGGGCTTCCAACTCAGGTTCTGACACTGGCACAAGTGTTTTACACACTAAGCTATCGCTCCTGCTCCAATCCACTTATTCTTAACTCCCATGGCCGAAAGAAAGGAACCTTTAAACTTCACAAAGCAAGATGAGACTTTATAGGTGTATTACTGACATTCCTAGGAGATCCAATTTCAGAACAAGTTCCTTGATCCTCTGACTCTTATCTTCCTCTTCTACAATGGTCCCTGAGCCTTACCTACAGAAGTTATTTTGTGGATGTATGCCTTGGGCTCCACAACTCTGAGCTTTGATTGGTTTGAACTTGTTTTTGTTTTGGTTTGGCTTTGGTTTTGGCTTTGGTTTTGGTTTTGGCTTTGGTTTTGGTTTTGGCTTTGGTTTTGGTTTGGTTTGGTTTCTAAGACAGAGTTTCTTTGTGTAGCCCTGGCCCTTCCTCAACTCACTCTGTAGATGGGGCTGGCCTTGAATTTAGACATTCCGCTGGCCTGTCTCTGTCTCCCTAGTGCTGGGATTAAAGGCAAGTGTCATCACCACCTTGTAGGTCTGGGCTTTCTGTAGTGGTCTCTGTTGAGACTCCCCAGAGCCTTACAACCTTAACACCCCACAATGAACTTTAGGCAACTAATGAATGTTGAGAGCAAGAGAAATAGTCTTCCCCGGGGAAAAGTGAAGAGCATCGCAAATGGTCTTCCCTGAGAACATACATACAAATAACATTATAGAGACTGAGCAGGTTATATTTAGGAATATACGTATATACTTATATGGGGAAAAGCCCATGAATTTGAGAAAAATCAAGGAAGGGTATATGGGAGGGTTTGGAAAGAAGACAAGGAAGGGGGATGATGGCATTATAGTGTACCTCAAAATAAATTTTAAAGGAAGTATATATACTGAATATTGTTTTAAAAACACAATCTGATAATATCACACTCATCGATTTCCACTTTAACCCAAAATAAGGGAGATATTCTATCATGTGCAGATACGGCTCTTATCTACCTTTCCTTTCTCTGATAGCACAGAGTTCGGCTTCATTCTCTATCTGTGTTGGTCTGTCCTTCCTTTCTCAGATGAAAAGCTGTGAACCTGTGATGCCCAAGACATTGTTTTAAGTACTTCACATGTGCATCCCATTTAATCCCTTCAAAATCTCACGGAAGAGGTCCAATCATCATCTCTACTGCACCATGAAAGATTCCCATACAGTGCACACGAATGTCTTCAACATCTGCACTTTAATTACACTCTTCTACTTAAGGACGTAGACAGCATTTCTAAAGATACACCTGAGCTTTTCTTTTTTTCTTTTTTTTTTTTCTTTCTTTCTTTCTTTTTTTTTTTTTCCCCAGAGACAGGGTTTCTCTGTGTAGCCCTTACTGTCCTGGAACTCACTCTGTAGACCAGGCTGGCCTCACTCAGAAATCCGCCTGCCTCTGCCTCCCAAGTGCTGGGATTAAAGGTGTGTGCCACCACTGCCCGGCTACACCTGAGCTTTTCAAACCCACACATTGCATAAGCATGCACACAAGCACACAAGCACCCATAAAAATTTACCATTTGTAGCACAGAAGCTTCATCTGATTTGTGTAGGTGTTAACAGGTAAAATACTCTATACACTTAAAATGTAAGTATTGGGTTTTAATGTGTCGGATTACTTAATGGATCAAGAACTCTGTGGTAGTTTGGATGAGAATGGACTCCAAAGGCTCATAAATTTGAATACTTAATCACCAGGGAGTGACACTATTTGAAAGGATTAGGAGGTGGGACTTTTTTGGAGGAAGTGTGTCTCTGGAGATGGGCTTTGAGATTTCAAAAATATATTCCATGCCCCCTCCTCTCCCTACTGCCTGCATATCTAGATATAGAACTCTGAGTTACTTCTCCAGTACTATATCTGCCTGTGTGCCCTGTTGAAAATAGACTAAACCTCTGAAACTGTATGCAATCCCCCATTAGATGGCTTATTTTATAAGAGTTGCTGTGATCATGGTGTCTCTTCACAGCAATAGAACACTGATTAAGATAAACACTAATGTTGACCTTTCTCAACCAATCAATAATCTGCAATAGGAGCAACAAGAATTCTGTTCTGGGTTTCAACCGTGATGATTAGATTGATTAATATAAAGACTGCTCATTTGAAAAAGAAAAATAAATGAATAGCTACAGAATTCTGGTCACACAGCGTTATTGATAAATGGATTCTCTATGTGGAGGTAAAGGTCCAAGTTCACTCAAAACACAGAATTAATAAGAAAACATGTAGATTGTAACGTTTTGAAACTTTTGTGCTTTGAAATAATTTTAGACTTGAGAGAGTATTACACAGAAGGTGCCACGTCCTATAACCTCCCAATCTAAAATTATATCATCGTGGTTTATTTATCAAATTGAGAATTTAAGGAGATAACACAGAAACAGGAAGGGCAGTGAGAAGGAAGTAAAAGGAAAACAAATGGCAAGCCAGTGGGAGTTCCGTTAGTCCTCTAGCGACCTAACATCGGGTTACCATAGACTGCGTGGTCCAAATAAATAACTATGAGGATTCAAAAAAACAAAAAAAGACAAAGAATAATGAAGCAAGGTTCAAGTTTCACCAGCTTTTCTAGCAGTGTTCTCTTTGTGTTCCAATATCTCCTTGGTCTCCTCTCGTCAAAGAGAGCTCACATTAACCAAATATCTCACAACATGTTGAACTCATTAGTTCTGATATTTCTTTTTCTTGTGTATGTATGCCTTGGAATTTCTGCATACAAATTATGTCATCTGTGAACAGAGATCCTCCCTGGTCTGGATGCCTTATGCTGCCTTTCTTGTCTAATTGCTCCTGTTTTATCCTCTGTAGGAAGCTGAAGCATTTAGAACTGGCATCTTTATTTTGTTGCTATTCTTAACACCAAAGCCATTAGTCTTTCACCACTAAGAAAAATATTGGGTGCCCTGTTAGGATGTGGAACTTGGTTTGCATAAGCATTTGACCATGAAAAATGAGTAGGGTTTTCTTCAAAGCTTTATCTGCATCTTTTAAACTATCCTAACTGCAGTTTGTATTCCCTAGCTCACCCTCATTATGACCTTCAGGTACCAGTGCGTAGAGTCAGTGGTCCTCTCCGGTGTTTGGAGTGCCATACCTGCATAATCAGATAATGATCATGCCTCATAAGCTAGAATCCCTCTTTCACAAAATCACCTCCAAACCTCTAAGAGTTAAATTAATCAAACATTTTTGTGTGTGTGATGAAAAGTTGGACATTGAAAACATACTCTGAGGAAATCCAGAAAATCATAAAGATATACTTTAGAAATCTGTAGTCTACCAAATTGAAAAAATTAAAATAAAATGAATAAATTTCTTGATATATACTACTAAATACTTGATATATTCTATTAAAGTTAAATCAAGATCAGATAAGCAATTTAAATGGAGTTATAAATCTAGTAAAATAGAAGAATTAAAAAGTCTCCCAGCCAAAAGAAGCCAAGGCCTAGATGGATCCAACACAGAATTCTACCAGATTTTCAAAGAAGAATTAATACCAGTACTCCTCAAATTATTCTCCAAAATAGAAACAGAAGGAACATGACCTAATTCTTTTTAATGGGGCCACAATTACCCTGATATCTAAACCACATAAAAAGACCCAACAAAGAAAAAGAATTACAGAGCAATTCCCTACAGCCTATATGAGCATATATACAAAAATCCTCAATAAAATACTTGCAAATTGAATCAAAAAACACATCAAAAACATCATCCATCACAATCAAGTAGACTTCACACCAGAGATATGGGGATGGGTCAACACTTGTAAACTGATAAATTTAACCCACCACATAAAATGACTGAAAGACAAAAACCACATGATCATCTCATAGATGCAGAAAGGGCCTTTGACAAAATCCAACTCACCTTCGTGATAAAAATCCTGGAGAGACTACAGATAAAAAGGACATACCTCAACATGATAAAGTCAATTTACAGAAAACCAACAGCCAACATCAGCCAAAACAGAGAAACTCAAACATTTATACTAAAACCAGAAACAGGACAAGGCTGTCCACTCTCTCCATACTTATTCAATATAGCACTTGAAGACTTAGCTAGAGCAATAAAACAACTAAAGGAGGTCAAAGGGATACAAATAGGAAAGGAAAAAGTGAAAGAATCTCTATTTTCAGATTTCAGGATTTTATACATAAACGATCCTAAAAATAACAGGAAAGTTCTACAGCTGATAAAAACTTCCAGCAAACCAGAATAATACAAAAATCAGTAGTCTTTGTATATACAAATGACAAATACTGAGAAAGAAATAAGAAAAGCAATAACTTTCACCATAGCCTCAAAAAAAAAAAACTATCTAGAAGTAACTTGAAATAAGTCTGTGAAAAACTTGTACAATAAAGCTTTAAGACACTGAAGAAATATAAAAGAAATCTAAGTGGTATCAGCAAATAAAGAGGAAGACAAGTCCCAACAAGTCCCAACTAAACATCCTCACAACCAAGTGAGACCTCCAGTGCCAGGAACAGGCTATATCTAATTTAGTTGTTGGTCAAACGGGCCTCATAAAAATCCCCAAACAACCCAATCTATTGCCAAGGCTATTGGTTGCTCCCTACTAAGTGATGGTCGTGCCTTTTTGTTGAAGACAACACCTACATAACTCACTGAACATAGAGAAGTCAAAGTGGTGCCTAACTAGATCCTTCATCTCTACTGAGTAATGTAATACTGGAAGGTATCCTGCATGCTACCAGAGGAAAGGGGTAAATACCAACCAAGCTACAAAACCTGTGCTCTACAATGGTGAATTTCCTGAAGGATGGGTCTGAAGGTGTTAGATTCCCCAGTATAGGAGAATGCCAAGGAGGGAAGACGAGAGTGGGTGGGTGGGTGGTTGGTTCCCCCATAGAGGCAGGGGGAGGGTGGAGGGAATAGGGAGGTTCCAAAAGGGAGATCTGGAAAGGGGAAAACATTTGAAATGTAAATAAAGTAGAAAAAAATAGTGGCACAAACATGGGAGCAATCAACCACTCACTACCTGATGGGATTTAAGGCCCACTCCATGAGATGAAATGCATGCCTGATGCTGCTCAGGAGACCATGGGCCTAGCGGAAAGCCTATCACTTCTGTTCTTCTAAAGGAATGTAGCAATACAGTAACATTCTGCTATATTCATAGATCAGTGTTTTGCTCAGCCATCATCAGAGAAGCTTCCTTCTACAGCAAATGGAAACAAATACAGAAACCTATAACAGGACAATGCACAGTGAGAGACCTTGAAACACTCAGTCCTATAAAGGATCAGGGAACTCTGCGGAAAGTGGAGAGCTCGTTAGAGCTGGTGGGAGTGGAAGACACCAAAGAAACGGGAGTTTCTAGACACAACAGGATGAAAGCACTAAGAGCTCATAGACACTGTGGCAGCATGCACGGGGTCTATACACGTCCAAGCCAGGTGGGATCCCAGGGATGAGAGAAGTGGGCAAAGCCCATCCCTAACCCAAATCCTATCTTCAGTTGACAACTCCTCACAAAGAAAAAACCGTTTTTTTCCTACTGAATGTCATTGGGTATACAAAACACACTTAAGAGCAAGCCCTTTCCCAGCAGTAGACAACCAACACAAAATAAACTTATTAGTATTTTTGGAGGGTTTTCATCCCATAATGCTTTGTCTCAGCATTTTTTTACCTTACAGATATTTTTCTTATACATTATGGCTTCCAGTTCTGTTTTGTTTGAGATTTCTGTGCATGTATGATATGAATTATGTATCTCTGTATCTGTTTCTTGTGTTCTTTTATGCTTTTTTAAATTTTTGTTTCTTTTTTATTTTAATTATCATAGTATATTTTATTTTTTATTCAATTTGCATCTTACTCATTCCCCCCTCCCAGTCAGGCCCTTCCTCAACCCTTGTCCTATCCTCCCTCCCCTTCTCCTCTGAGTGGGTGGGGGCCCCTGGGTATTTCCCCCCACCCAGGTACTTCAAAAGTCTCTGTCTCAAGAGGCTATGTGCTTCCTCTTCCACTGAAGCCAACCAAGGCAGCCCAGCTAGTAGAACATATCCCCAAAACAGGCAACAGCTTTTGGGATATCCCCCACTCCAGTCGTTCGGGACCATCATGAAGGCCAAGCTGCACATCTGCTACATATGTTCAAGGAGGCCTAGGTTCAGCCCATGTATGTTCTTTGGTTAGTGGTTCAGATTCTGAGAGCCCCAAGGATCCAGGTTAGTTGACTCTGTTGGTCTTCCTGTGGAGTTCCTATCCCCTTCAGGGCCCACAATCCTTCCTCCTAGTCTTCCATACAAGTCCCCAAGCAACATCCACTGTTGGGCTGTGAGTCTCTGTATCTGTCTGCATCAGCTGCTGGGTGGAGCCTCTCGGAGGACAGCATGGTCCTGTCTGCAAACATAACAGGGTATGATTAATGTTAGGGACTGGTGCTTGCCCATGAGATGGGTCGCAAGCTGGACCAGTTATTGCTTGGTCATTCTTCAGTCCCTCCCCCATGCCTGTATTTCTTGTAGAGGGGATACATTTTGGGATGAAAGTTTTGTGGGTGGGTTGGTGTCTCTATTGCTCCACTGGGGTTCCTCTTCAGTTTCCCTATCCCCAGTGTAGTGAGTTACAGCTAAGATCACCCCATTGATTCTTGCATGCCTCCCTTATCCCAGGCCTATGTCTAGACGTATTCTCGTTTGTTTTGTTTGTTTCTTTCATATGTCTATCTTAGTTAGGGTTTTCTGCTATGAGCAGAGACCATGACCAAGGCAACTCGTAGACAACATTTAATTGGGGCTGGCTTACAGGTTCAGAGGTTCGATCCATTATCATCAAGGCGGGAGCATGGCAGCATCCAGGTAGGCATAGTGCAGGCAGAGCTGAGAGTTCTACATCTTCATCTGAAGACTGCTAGAAGACTGGCTTCCATGTAGAAAGGGTTTTAAAGCCCTTCCTTTAAAGCACACCTACTCCAACAAGGCCACACCTACTCCAACAAAGCCACACCTCCAAGTACTGCCCCTCCCCAGGCTAGGCTTACTCAAACCACCACAATGTCTGTTTTCTTTCTTCTTTTTGTTTTGTTTGTTTTTGGGTTTTGATTTTTGTCTTTTTGTTTTGGTGTGTGTGTGTGTGTGTGTGTGTGTGTGTGTGTGTGTGTGTGTGAAGTCCTGGCTGTTCTAGAACTTGCTCTGTAGACCAGAGTGACCTTAAACTAGGAGATCCACCTGCCTTTGCCCTCCAGCGTGCTGGGATTAAAGGTGTGTATCATCCTGCCAGCTGTTTTCTATTGAGAAAGAAAGACAAGGTGTGGTGCTCTTGGGTTAACAAGGAGGATCTGGGAAAGTTGAAGGAGGGGAAACTAATCAGAATATGTTGAACTTAAAAACTATTTGCAATAAAAAAAAATTACATCAGATCTAAAAGTCCCATCTATACTAGTGATATGTGATTTCTTTTTTTGTTTGTTTGTTTTGTTTTTTGTTTTTTGAGACAGGGTTTCTCTGTGTAGCCCTGGCTATCCTGGAACTCACACTGTTGACCAGGCTGGCCTCGAACTCAGAAATCTGCCTGTCTCTGCCTCCCAAGTGCTGGGATTAAAGGCGTGCGCCACCACTGCCCTGCGATTATTTTCTTGTAATCGAAGACTCCACAATAGCACAAATAGAGAGCCTTTCTCTTACTTGTGATATTCAGGGTAAGTAGGTAGAGCAGATGTGAAGAAAGCCTTCTCTTTGAGATTCTCTAGGGATGAGAGCCCTACCTTAACTTTTATACACTGCTTTAGACTCCTGTTGTCAGCTGCATGGTTGAAGCTGGTTCAGCCTACCTACAGGAGATTAGGATGAAAAAGAGGAAAACCTATGCCCAATTTTTTTTTTAAATGCAAGACTCATGCTGTGTTTTAGAATTTATATGGGTTATGTCCTTAGTAAAAACTTAAGCACACAACCCAGAACTCACTCTAACAAGACTGGAAAAGACAGTCCATCACTAGTTCAGGGAACATGTGTCCAGCTGGTAATGAGTAGCTATTATTGAAAATAAGTAAAATGAAGTAATCAGTATTTGAGATAACTAGCAGAATCTGCCAACAATCATGAATTAGTTAAAAATGAATATTGAAAATATTTAACACGAAATGCCATCTTATGAATGTGTTTTTTATTAGCATATATTCGTTGTACAAAACAGTGGCTTTTACAAGGAAATTTTCACACACGCATTTTTATGTACTCTAATCATATTCTTTGCCTGTTACCCTCTCGTTTCTCTTCCCTTCTGTCTTCTTCCCCATAGTAGCTCTTCCACTGTTACTGGGTACCTGAGGAGAAAAACTCCCAAGAGGCCTGATTAAGCAGAATAGTCTTCATTAACCACCAGCCCCAAGCAGATTAATAGGAGGCAACCCTGACTTCCATTTGGTTTAAGTTTTTAAGGGTAAAATACCACAATTGTAATGTATACAGAAAACAAGCATTGTTTGCAGAAGCTGTTTACAGAAGTGGAGAGGTAACAGCTATGTCAGGCAGTTCACCTTTAGCTAAAGGTCATATTGTACAGGAATATAGGACTCGTCCAGAGACCAGTTTATCCTAGGAATTTAGGGCTAGTCCAGAGACCAGTTTTACCCAAGACTTATTCTTTGGCAGCCAAGCCCAAATGGGTTCAACTTGTTCACAAACTGAACGATCTGTTATTTCACCACTAATATTTGTAGAAATAGTGAGAGGTCTAAAAATTATCAACAACAAGCTATGTTTTGATGAACTCTAAAAGCTTTTATTTCATATGGGCATATGTTATATTTGCTTCTGTAAAACAAATCACCTCAACAAGAACTCAGAGCAACAGCCATACAGCCATTAATGCCGGCCTTTGACTTCCTCAGCAAGTATGCCCCAGGTTCAGAAATGAGTTAGGGGTTTCGGGTGTAATAGTGACATAGGAACCCCCCCCCCTTCACTGTTTTAAAAAGCTGATTTCAACATGTTTAGGTGCCCTTTGACTGTCTACAGCAGCTTAACAAAGCTGAAAATTTAATGAGAACCAATAATTGCATTCGCGGAAGGCCTGTTTGAAAGGGGGAGACAAGTAAGAAAAGTCCTGTGGACCCGTCTCAGAAACAGGGGCTTCTGAAAACTAGCGCAAAGCATTCTCCAGCCTAAAACTGTATTCACCAGAGAAGCTTACACGTGGGTTTAAGAAATTAGGGAGTGGTGGCGCACGCCTTTAATCCCAGCACTCAGGAGGCAGAGGCAGGAGGATTTCTGAGTTCAAGGCCAGCCTGGTCTACAGAGTGAGTTCCAGGACAGCCAGGACTACACAGAGAAACCCTGTCTCAAAAAAACAAAAAATAAAAAAAAGAAAGAAAGTCTTTATTAGCTGGCCGGTAACTACACTGGGATTTGAGATTCCAGTGTAGCACTGAGCCTTTCTCAGGGTGAGCACACAAAAACCATGTTCTGATGTGAAACACTTTGCTTAACAAGAACAGTTAGCTAGGAGTGAAACTCTAAGAGCTAAAAAGCAAGGTTAGTACATTTTGATATTTCCCCAGAACTCTATGGACTTTGATGGATTCGGCCTTTGGTTTAGTTTTGGCAGGTGATGCTGTCTACCTGCTGAGTTTTACAGCCTGAATGGTATTTCCAACATGGAGTCAGTTGTGCTAAGGTCTGGGGCCCTGTTACAACATTTTCTAAAGCATGTTAGAGTTCCCGCAGATATTGTGAAGTATTTCCAAACTTGTCTGTGGGGAAAACTGTACGGTTTGGCCGTTTGCCATGGTGACCGCCTTTCATTAAATATAGCTAGAACCATTCTAGTAGTTGAGAATGTAGAAAGTAGTTTTTGACCAGTTGGCTAAAGGAAAAGCTGTTTCCCTCTCTTTCATTTTTATTTATTTTTTATTTATTTATTTATTTATTTATTGGTTTGGGTTTTGGTTTTGGAGACAAGTTTTCTCAGTATAGCCCTGGCTGTCCTAGAAATGACTCTATAGACCAGGCTGGCCTGGAACTCAAGAGATTTGCCTGCCTTTGCCACTCAAATTCTGGGATTAAAGGCACGTGCCACCACCACCCAGCTAAAAGATTTTTCATACATAATTGCCTAAGAAGAATTGGTAAGAACAAAGAGACAGGATTACAAACTAATTCAAAAGGATGTTATAGATGGTTAAATACATTGAATTCCAGACTAAAACTGTTAGGACTTTAAACATTCAAGACCCTTACTTTATGAAAAGCAAAGTGTGTACGCATGGCCTTGATTACCAGGGTGAAGTCTGGGAAAAGGAAATTCAATATCCTGAGTCCTTGGCTTTTCTGTTACATCCAGTAATTTTTTTTAACACATCTCCTTCCACTAAATTTGCATTTTAAGACTTGGGATTGAGTTTCCCCAGAGCTTAGCAAAAAACTTGGCATCTATATTTGATAAAAGGTGAGAGAATGAAGAATAAACAGGTTTTTTTAAGTCAGCTCTCAACCTGTGGGTCCAGACCCCTTTGGTAAACCTCTATCGCCAAAAATATTTACACTACGAATCGTAACAGTAGCAAAATTAAAGTTCTGAAGTAGCAACAAAATAATTTATTGCTGGGGGTCACCACAACATAAGAAACTGAATTAAAGGGTCGCAGCAATTAGGATAGTTGAGAACCACTGGTTTAAGTCAACATTACGTGTGATGAGACGGGAAAATTGAATTTGAACCCGTTACTCGTAAATGACTTGATTACTAAGAAAATTTTACTTAAAAAAACAAAACAAAAAAAAAAAAACCCACAATATTGACAAGATGAGAAATTTGGACTCTGATTACCCCGATATTCCAGAACTTGGATCCAAACCCAATTAGTGGTGGCTCTCTGGAGCAATGCAGAGAAGAGACAGAAAGACAGATAATCAAAGCTTCTTCAAACTTCTTGCTTTTACATTTTCTAATGTTAATGTAGAAAGAAAAATTCTATTAAGTGGAACAGTCTTAAATTAGCCAAGTCCTAATTAGATAACACTAGAGTCCTGTATTCAAATATACAAGATCCCAAAGGCAGGAGCACAGAGATGACAAAGGATTGTTCTTTTGTTTCAATTCGATGATTATAAAATACCAACTACGTTAGCTGGAAAGACATCAGACACTACAGCCTGCTGTCTGCCCCTATGCTTTATGAAAGAGCTAGCTCCTTGGATGGAGCAACATACTGAGCACCACTCTCCAAAAGAAGGAAATGAATACATTCTTTCTTGAAAACCGGAAGGATGCTGGGCTGTGGTGGCTCATGCCTTTAATCCCAGCACTCGGGAGGCAGAGGCAGGCGGATTTCTGAGTTCAAGGCAAGCCTGGTCTACAGAGTTCCAGCACAGCCAGGGCTACACAGAGAAACCCTGTCTCGAAAAAAAGAAAGAAAGAAAAGAAAAGAAAAGAAAAGAAAGAGAAAGAAAACCGGAAGGAGTATGGAAGGAACGCGAAAGTATCTTAATCCCAATCCTTAAAGTTTGCACATAGCACCTCGAAAACAAAAAACAAAACACCAATCGTTGGCAATCTCTCAAGGATAAAGCAGATCATAACAGCTTACCCTAAGAGCAGACCAGAGAAGATCTGCAGCTTAAAGGACTGAAATATAAATAATTCGTGAAATGAGAAACACAGATACTGAATGTCACAAGAGTCACACAGTTGTTACTATACTGCTGCTGTCGTGATGAAGGTACGGTATAAACGTCTTTATCTTGGATACATTCTCTTGGTTACTAGTAAATACGCAGTGCGAGGAGCTGCAAGTCCAGTATGGAAAACTCCCATAATGCCTCCCAAATGCTCCTGGACCCCAGGAACATCGAAACGAGCGCCTTCTTTGGAAGCAGGCACTGGATAGTACGGACAGCAGCTCCGCCCAACCGGTCCTGGGATCAACGTCCCAGGCCTGCGGAGCAGCCCCTAACCCGGTCCTCCTCCGCGGGACAGACGTGCGGCGGTCGAAAGACTGCGCGAGGCGCACTGTGGCCTGGGGTCTCTCTTGCTCATTTCCCTCCCTGACTTTATATTACACAATTGCTCGGAACTGATAGAACACGCCCCTCTCGTGACGTAAGCACTGTTGCATGCGGAAGCCCGGCCTTGCTTCGGATCAGGTCCTAGCAGCTCTGAAAAGTAACCTGGCATATTTTGCAAAACATTTGCAGCTTGCCAAATCAGTCACATGTCAAGTAGTTATTTAAAAGCTGACAAATCACTTCTACGTGACTTTTAGCTACTAAGATCAGAAAAGATAGCACTTTTCAGTGCCACTCGAGCACACGTTCTTACCTAGCGATAAGCACCTTAAATACAGAGCGCGTGCGCGGGCAGGTCGGGGCGGAAAGCCTGCGAGATTACCCAGCCACTTTGCGTCCTCCCAGGGAGCGTCGGTGCTGGAGCTAAGCAAGCATGGGGAAGGTGAATGTGGCCAAGCTAAGGTACATGAGCCGCGATGACTTCAGAGTTCTGACTGCGGTAAGGAATACTCCTTTCTTGCTTATCCATTCGGTGACGTCCTCTTCCTGGCAGCCTAAGATCGCTGGGAGCTGAGTGAGGGCTCTGGTCTGTAAATTGTTTCCCGAGGCTGGGATCTGGGTAAAGGGCACCAAGGTCTGACTTTCATGAAGCCTTGTGGAAAATGAACTGTCTTTTCCTAAACATGGTTCGTCCTTCCAGCTTCTTTTACTCCAGACGTGCTTGTGTCTCTGTGGCCCTGGAAATTTCATTGATTTTTGGCGTCCGGACTAGGGGTGGGGGTGAGGGTTTGGAGGCCTGTTGAGCCCCCAGTAGTAGACCCAGCCGTGTAATGTTAAAAAAAAAAATGTCAGGTTTCACTGACAAATTTAGGCTGTTCAGCGAAGTGCAAAACAAAGGAGATGCCTCTTCGTCGACAAGCAATTCGTTAACAATTATTGTAATAAGTACCGTGAAGGTAACAAAAGGTAAAAACATAGAAAGTATCCATGTGTTGGAAGGCGAGGGAAGAGTACTGTCTTTGAGTTTTATAATGGTGGAGACTGAAACCAAGCATCTTGTCTTTCCTATTAATCAAACTACAAAGTTTGTCCCTAACCCCAAACCAAGGGAATCTTACCTACAGGAGAAGAGGTTTCCTTGGAGAGAGCTGGAGGCAAATAAAACCAAAAACCCAGAGCTGGGAGGGAAAGTCTTCATAGAGAAGAAAGGTCAGTATGGTTCGGTCTAATGGCTCGGGACGTACGTGGAAAATGAGAACCAAACCATACAAAGCCTTGCAGGCCTAGTACACGATGTGTATGGAAGCCCGTGAGTGTTTCAATTAAGAAAATGGCAAAATCTGCTTGTGCAGTTTTAGTATTGTGGCACAGAGATCAGGACATACATCTAAGGTAAGAACGAGCCAGTGTTTGTTTAGGAGTCGTTGACTTTTGGTAAAGACTGTGTTACATAATAGGGTATGAAATGTGAGTTGCCTGGTTCGTGTATTTTTTTTTCGAGACAGGGTTTCTCTGTGTTTGTCTGTGTAGCCCTGGCTGTTCTGGAACTCACTCTGTAGACCAGGCTGGCCTCGAACTCAGAAATCCGCCTGCCTCTGCCTCCCAAGTGCTGGGATTAAAGGAGTGCGCCACCACTGCCCGGCTTCAGGTATTACTTTAAGCCTTTGTAGCCAAGTTAAATAGGTCGCATTTATAAATAAATCACATGCAAGGCCCGTTTGAACTTTGTCGTGCACTTCTTTTTTTCCTGTAACTTTCTTAATTAACCTTTCCTTTTCCTCAGCCCATTCATTCATATCTCTCGGTGTCTGACAAAAATAGGGTAGTCCAGAAGTGTGTTGGAGGATTGGGCAAGCAAGGACAGAACAACAACAACAAAAAACCCAGTTAAAACTTTCAAATGCGCTGGGGAGTGGTGGCGCATGCCTTTAATCCCAGCAATTGGGAGGCAGAGGCAGGCGGAATTCTGAGTTCGAGGCCAGCTTAGTCTACAGAGTGAGTTCCAGGACAGCCAGGGCTACACAGAGAAACCCTGTCTCGAAAAACCAAAAAAAAAAAAAAAAAAAATTCAAATGCTCAGTTATGGTGGGACACCAGAGTAAAAGATTTTTCTTCCAGAATTTCTCAGCTCCCTAAAGAATTACCTAGTCCCTGAACGTAACATTCTGGCTCAGATGGATGCATTCGGTGTTGTCTTCCCTTGCCTGCTCCCTCCTTCTATGAAATTCTTTGCCTCCATATCAGTTAACATTTTGACTTGTTGCACGCTTAATGTAAACTTCCCTCCCCCCAGCTTTTCACATTCCCATCTCGTTTATAGTTTTAATAAACCTTTTCTTCACTTCAAAAATTTGACTCTTCATTCCTTTTACTCTCCCACACTACTTACTAAAGAACTTTAATTTAATGGAGAACAGTCTAGAAAGACCCCTGACATGAACCTCGGGCCTCCACACACACGGAAAACATACCACATATGAAGGGCAAAAACTTTTCTTTTTTTTTTTTTTTTGGTTTTTCAAGACAGGATTTCTCTGTGTAGCCCTGGCTGTCCTGGAACTCACTCTGGAGACCAGGCTGGCCTCAAACTCAGAAATCCACCTGCCTGCCTCTGCCTCCCGAGCGCGGGGATTAAAGGCGAGCGCCACTGCCTGTTGCTCTTTTCATATCTCTTTTGCCAGCACATCTTTAAGAGTTTCCCAGTTTTCTCAGTGTACGACTCTTGCCCTTTTGGTTCTTAGGGAGACGTGTTTTCTAGCCTTAATTGCATGGGCTCTCTGTGCTATAATGTGTTGACTACGTCTGTGTCACTTGTCTCTTACATTAGATTAGGTAGATACCATTTCTAAAACTCTTCTTCCAACAATACCTTGTGTCCTTTCCTTGTACTGATTCTCAGATGTCCCTCCTTTCTTGAAAGTGATCTCTCAGCTAGAATTCATGTTCTGTCCCGAGCTGCTGCTTCTGATTCTCCAGGGATAAAAATTCTCCCCAGTAGCTACCAAAATCTGTGCCTACTATACTGTGCCTTCTCACTGACGCTGACTATCTGAAATAGCTGTAGGTTTTAAGGCGGCTGTTTAGGTATTAAGTATTTTAGGGTCAGCCATGTGTCCTTAACTTTTCAAGAACTGAGTTTTTACTCCGGAAGTTGAGAGGCAACATCACTATTAACTGTATTTATCAAGAATGAAATTAACCTGGTGGAGACAGGAATGACTGGATTGTAGAATTACAGTCATATGCTGCCTTGACCTTTGTCTTTTGCCACGGGACATGTGTTCAACAATAATCCCTTAAGATCCTAGTGACCTAGTACTGTGTAGCCTACACTTGCTAACATTATGTTCCTCGAAATCTGTGCCTGTTAAGCATCACAGCTGTAGCTAGAGATCTACTTAAGGCTACACAGCTATGGCTAGAGATCTACTTAATTGGGAGAGTTTCAAGAGCCTCATTTCTTAGCAACATTTTAATAGACAAGGCTTTGTGATACTTACGCATCATAGTGATTCCTTTAATTTCAGGTTGAAATGGGCATGAAAAACCATGAAATTGTTCCCTGCAGTTTGATTGCTTCCATAGCCAGCCTGAAACACGGTGGCTGTAATAAGATTTTAAGAGAATTGGTGAAGCATAAACTTATAGCGTGGGAACGAACTAAAAGTAAGTATTTTATGTAACACTTGTCAGTCTTCGGCTAATCTGCTTTCTCTAAAGCTGACCCTCAAAGGGCATGAAGTACAGGTTGCCTGATTAGACGGCCAAGAACTGACGTATTCTTCTGTCATTCAGATTGATCAAAACAATCCCAGAGTCCACTCAAATCAAAGAGGGCAGAGAAAGTCTCAAGACTGTGCTGCAGAACAGATCAGGTAGTCCAAAGTTAATGCCACCTTTGGAAAATTCAGCCTGTCACAGGACTCTGGGGTTTGCTTCTCAAACCGTCTGTGATGAGGGTCCAGGGTTTGAAAACCTGTCGCAGATCTCTTATGAACAGAAGGTCAGGTAGTTACTGGGAAGAGTAAAGGGCATAATGGTCATATACAGCAGCAGGCATGAATCCGTTGTCAGCTCAATATGAAATATTTTGAACTTAAGTACTTTGAGTGCATATCTTGTCACAGACACTCAAACTGGTATCCATACATGAATCACACTGCAATAGAGAGGAAACCTCGACCTTAAAAGTCTGGGTAAATCAGTTTCGCTAGCTAGTATTTCCCACCTCTAAATGCTTGCCTTGTGTTGACGTGTCTTGTTGTTTCAGTACAATTAATGTTCTTTCCTGGTTTTTGTCTAGCTGTCCAAGGCTATCGGTTGACAAATGCCGGCTATGATTACCTAGCTTTGAAAACGCTGTCTTCTAGACAGGTGGTTGAGTCTGTTGGAAACCAGATGGGTGTTGGCAAAGAGTCAGGTACGTACTGATAGTATTGTTGAAAGCATTGTCATTGCTTAAGTTTTTATTTTACTTTTGAGGATTTCTCTTTCGTTTTGTTTCATAGTCCAACAATAACAAGTGAGAAACTTGGTTGTAAGCAATACAGATTAGGCACATAGTTTGCTCTGTTTATTAACAGTAATTTAGTAGGGTCATAACTGCCTTGATAAGTCCATCAGTTCAGCAGTGCCAAGAAATAATTTCCATCTGTGGTTTTGGGGATTGGTTTGGGTTTGGTTTGTTTTTCCTCCCACTTTGTTGCTCTGGACTAAATTCAGGGTTCACACATCCCAGCATGTGCTTTACCACTCAGCTACATTTTGGGCCCTAATTTTCTTCTAATATTTTAAATCTTTGGTGGATATTTGTTCTCTATTTTATATGTGATAAGTTATGCATTTGTTGTAATTAAAAATTACATCCCAAAAGAAGATAGTAAATAACAATACCACAGGCACATTTTTCTGTCACAGTAACACAAAACTAAAAGCATTTTAAAATATTGTTGAGCAAATAATTGTGTATTCATCTACTTCCTCTGTGGAAGAAAGGAATGACAAACAGGATATGATTCTTTTTCGAACTGTAGCCTGGGGAAGGAGATGCTTCCTTTTGAACCATAGCTTCCTTTTTTGTCCTGTGCATTTTTCCTGTCTAATTTACATTGTCTAAACCAAGGAAGCACAATTATACTTGGAGATAAGATCGTTGTCAAAACTGTCCCCGAAAGGGTCCCTGTGGACTTTTACATGGTTTGAGTGCCTTCTGTGTTTGTACCTAAATTATATATACATAATTCTACGTGGAATACTGAGTTGGAGTCGGGAGAGCACTTGCATGTGAAAATGAGTGTAACTGCAACAGAATAGCTCCTTTCGGTAACCTAACCTTCCTGTTAATTTGCTTTTGCATTCAGTCATTTGAACTTAAAATTATGAATTAACTATTGTAAATTCTTATAACTGAAGAAAACTAAGTCCTTAGGAAACAGATTCTACTTAAAGTATTTTTTAATTTTAAGAAATTAGTTAAATGGTAAAATGGTAAGCATTAACATTGCAAAAATAGAAAACACAATAAAATGAGTTTTATTTTAAATCCACATTTCAGTTAATTTTTTTGTTAATGAGATCCCTTAGCTAAGACTATTTCTTATTTAATCTGAGAAATTTCCTGTATAAATACAACTACATTTGCATGTATTCAGGATTATTTTTGTGTTCACATAATGATTGTAACCAAGAGTATAAGTAACTCAGGATTCTATACTTTAATTTTTATCTGCTTTTCATTCTTGCTGATACCTGCTCAGTCGGGTATCTTTTTCATAATTGTATCTACTTTTTCTGTGGGTGGGTACTCTTCAGTTGAGTTTTACCAGATTCTGAGCTGTAGTGATTTGAGTTTCATTCATTCTTCACTGTGAGTAGTACTGGAAGTCCCCATCTTTAGATAGACACATGAGAATTTAGTGCTTCAGTGTGGGAAGGAGCACAAAATGTCAGCATTACAAATAACTTTCTTTGATAGTTGGCAAACTACTTATTAAGGAGATTTACTTACAGGGTTATATTCTAATGCACTGGTTATCAAAGCAGTTGAATTGAACATGTTGAAATAGGTATTAAATTAGCTTCTCATGGACTGAGGATGTAATCTCATGATAGAGCAGTCACCTGCTATATGCAAGGCCTGTGTTAGATCCCTAGCCCAGAGAGTATTCAGGGGAAATCACTTTTTTAACTAGAAATGCTTTCTCAATGAATTAATGCTTGGTTTGACATAATGATACATGTAGACACTGAACATCTTTGAAAGCAGGGGTACCCATCTGCTAAGTACCTCTCTGCTTTTATTTACAGTTACGGTTGAACACATTCTGGGTTGTCATTTAGGATGAATATTTTGCCCAAGAATAATTACCAGTAGCAAAGATACTAGATACTGATAGAGGCAAATGAAGTTAGAACTATTTAACCAGTTGTAGCAGATGGATCCTAACAATGCTTTTACAATTTTTGCGCTAGATATTTACATTGTTGCAAATGAAGAAGGGCAGCAATTTGCACTGAAGCTTCACAGACTGGGAAGAACTTCCTTTCGAAATCTGAAAAACAAACGTGATTACCATAAGCACAGGCATAATGTTTCTTGGCTTTATTTATCTCGTCTCTCTGCCATGAAGGAATTTGCCTATATGAAGGTATTTTTTTAATGATTTTACTTTTCTCAAAAAAAGAAAAAAGAGAGAAAAAAAATGTAGCTCATTTTAGCCAAACTTATAAAGATCTTAATGACAAATATCTCTCTGACCCTATACTCAGTCGCTACACTCAACTTGAACTCTTTTGATTATGCTCTTTTCCCCAGTGGCTTCCTCTTAATGAAGGCATTTATTGTTATGCACATTTATGTGTTTGACACTGAATATCCTTTTTATTGAAAAAGGTATCTGGAAATTTAGTTGGCACAACTAAATTTAACACAATAACATAGTTATGTCTAGTAGTGTTTGTTAAATCTACTTCATTGTGTTAGAATTTACTTCATTATTTTTAGTTTTTGTGTTTATATTTATGTGTGTGTGTGTATAGACAACTTGCAGGATTCACTTATCTCCTTCCACTAAGGGTTTCTGGGATGGGATGCAGGTCACTGTGTGCCCTTTTACCCATTTGGCCACCATGACAACTTAGGTTTTAGTTTGATTGAGTAGTTTATTTATTTAATCTGGCCCTTAAATTGCTAATAGTGGTAAGAGAATTTCTTAAAGCAGTATAAATAAGCAATTCTGATATTATATGTTACATTCTTTTATCTTGGCAGAAATCATTAGGCATTCCCTCCAAACTGTAGTGGGTGCTGTTTAAGTGATCCCATTGAAGGTACAGAGAGAACCTGGTTGCAAATAAGTACTTGCCTCAAATGCATTGATGTTTTCCCAAGAGGAAGAGGAAGATAAAGATTATAAGCTGTGACTTGAGACTTGTGCTGTAACAAAGTCTAGAGCAGTGGTTCTCAGCCCTCCAATCCTGCAGCCCTTTACTACAGCTCCTCATGTTTTGGTGGCCCCAAACCATAAAATTTATTATTTTATTTCTACGTTATAACTTCATAGTAATTTTGCTACTGTAAATGTAAATATCTGTGTTTTTTAGTGATCTTAGGCAACCCCCACCCAAAAGGATTTCAACCCACAGGTTAAAAATTACTATTGGAGACAACTATTTATAATCTTTAAGATTATATTAATTAGGCTGTTTTGCAGCCAAGACATGTTGATGCACAACTCTTTAAAAATAGAATAAACACAAATTTCTGGGAGTAGAGTGCATTTCAACCTATCCACAGAAGGTGGTGGTTAGGTAGAAAGCTTTTAAAACTAAGTACTGTGGTAATGCAAGGAACAGGAATGGGTAGCAGATCACTAGTCTGGACCGCTTTAAAGTGACACAAAGAGTTAAGGTTAAAGTGAAGAAGAACATGGTATGAACTGAATGAGAGTTGAGTGAATTCTTGAAGCTGGATATGATCTGACTTTAAGGAAAGAACTTTGAAAAAGATGAAGTATTGGCCAAGACATGAATGGATGTGAGCCCTGTGTATGTGGGGGTGGTACTGAAGTGACTGTCCTGGCTATATTTTTGGTACTGACTGATTCAGTTGTACTAGACAGTTGAATTAAAGAGAATTTTGAAAACTGGTCAACAGAAATGCATAAATAGTTCTGCCTGAAATAAAATATCTACATCCATTGGAGATACTTTTAAATTATGCATTGGCATAAACAGCATCTGGTCTGATATTGGTCCTTTCAACTTAGACTACCATGATGTATTCACTTGTCAGTTATGTGCATCATACTGTGTAATCTGAAGAGCAGCATCACATCAGTGAATTACAGACTAAAATGCCTGACCTTTGAGATAACTTACTTCTTATGCCAGGAAATGTAAATCAAAATTTGTTGCTACTACAATATTGCAAACACATATCAACAAATGACAGACTTTTAAAAATAGAAAGGAAATGTCCTAAGGGATTATAAGACTTTGTTTACATTCATTTTTGTGACTTAATGTACATAATACGTTGTAATTGTATGTTTTAAGAGGGAAAGTCAATTCAAAGGAACTTAGATTAATTTTATGTATAGCTAATTCTTGCAGGAAGTAAACCATGCATTAAATACCCGAAGGTTGACTTCATTTTGTAAAGCCTTGTTTTAGGAAGATACGTTCTTTTGTGCTTTTAAAGACACAATTTTATTAGCTTCTCATATTTTTCTGTTTTAGGCATTATATGAGAGGAAATTTCCAGTTCCAAAGCCAGTTGATTACAATCGCCATGCAGTAGTCATGGAGCTTATTAATGGTTATCCCCTGTAAGTACTCATTCAGCCTGAAAGCATAGGTCCTAGCAGATGAATTTTTTTCCTTTCTTTCTTTGTTTCTTTCTCTCTCTTTTTTTTAATTTTATTTATTTCATGTATATGAGTACAGAGGGCATTAGATTCCATTTCAGATGGTTGTGAGCCACCATGTGGTTGTTGGGAACTGAACTCAAGACCTCAGGAAGAGTAGTCGGTGCTCTTAACCACTGAGCCATTTCTCCAGCAGCCCCCCCCCCCACTCCACCCCGTAGATGAATTTAAGGTTCATATTTTTTAAGTAAAACAGTAAATTGGAATGTTTTTTCTTAGAGGTTAGAAATTTCAAAAGAGGTATAAAAAACAAATTGGAAACCCAGTTTCATCCAGTTTGTAATCTCTGCCATTTGTCCATTGATTTGTTCAGTATTTGTGAAGAATCTGTTGCACTAACAAGCACCTCAAGTCCAGCAGTGAATAAAACTAAGTTCCTCCTGCCCTCAGAATAAACTCTCTCTATATATATATATACACACATATATATGGTGTATCAGTAAGCGCTATTGATAAAGGTCAGTGAAGAGGGTAGAGTTAGGAGAGCCCTGTTTACTGTAGGATAATCAGGAAAGTGCCATTCTCAGGGTGAGATCTTAGGAAACTAGCTAGGGCAATATTCCAGGGAAAGGAAGGGTAGTAATCATTGGGTGCTCACAGCTATGGAACAAACCAGTAGAGCAGAGTGACATAGGTGGGCTGGGGCAGGAGGAAGGGGAGCTGTGAAGTAACGAGGGAAGAGAAGTCAGGAAAATTAGAGATGGCAATAGCTCTGATCACAGAGACTGTCAGAGGTGAGAAAGGTGCTCAGATTCTTTCTCAGTATGTTCTCCAGGCAGCTCGGATTGCATTTGGATGTTAAAGAAGTGGGAAATCAGTCTTAGGTGACGGCTTTGGCCTTAGTGATGAACGGTGAGGAAATCTGAAAGGTGTGGTCCCTGATAATTCACAGAAGAAAGAATTTCAAGGAGAAGAAAGAAGTGGAATGACTAGAAATGAAAATGACTAAGATTTAGCAGCCTAGAAGAAATTGAGTCTTGACTGTTTTGTTTACAAGAGGTGACAAGAAGTCTGTTAAAAGTGTATCATTGAAAGTAGAGGGAGTGGAATTAGAAAAGCCTAGGTAAAAAGAGGTGAGCTGTAAGGAAGATGTGAGGAAGGACGTGATCATGGGAAGCAGACAGGAGTGCAACAGCCTTGACCTTTTAGTAGTTGGAACCGTACCTGTAATGAGAATGAGGAGGAAGCTGGCGAGATCGGGAATGGAAGTGACACGCTCATTAAAATGTGACCATGCACACTTCACCTCTTCCTGCTTTCAGGTGTCAGATACATCATGTCGAAGACCCTGCATCCGTGTATGATGAAGCTATGGAACTGATAGTCAAACTGGGAAATCACGGGCTGATTCATGGAGATTTCAATGAATTCAATCTCATGTTGGATAAAGATGACCACATCACCATGATTGATTTTCCACAGATGGTTTCCACTTCCCACCCGAATGCTGAATGGTATATGCTGAGACTGATTCTAGTTGTGGATGTGTGTGGATATCCTAGAATCACTTTTTATTTGTAATTTTCCAGTTTTCTGTTTGGATCAGTAAATGATTTCAATCTTGGAGATTTGTTTTTCTATTAAAGGATATCTAACTGCTAGAATCTTCTCTGTAAGAAAATCTTTAAAGAAGAATTTGTAAAGAAAAAATATACTTAGATCCAATTTTAAGCATAATCATTATTCTAGTCCTATGTACTGGGACTCTAAATGGAACTGACTGTCCACCTGTCTTATACATAAACTGCAATGTAGCTATCACTAAAAGAATTTGGACTTAACACTCAAATCAAGCTTTCTTAGCCAGGGAGCCATTTATTCAAATAGCACTTGAAAAAGAACTCTGGTTTTAAAACCAAAGCTTGTTCATACGTGGAAAGAATGTGTCCTGTATCGAAGTAGACAAACGAACATTGAATAGAAAAAAATTTAAAATGAATGTTTACTTTTACAGGTATTTTGACAGAGATGTTAAATGCATTAGAGAATTCTTCATGAAACGTTTTAGCTATGAAAGTGAGCTCTACCCAACCTTCAGTGATATCAGGTCTGTAGTACTGCTTATAATGATAGGGCCCAGCCCCTCCAATAGATTATTTGCTTAATTCTAAAGTAAATGTCCAGACAATGTATGCCTTAGTATTCTGTGTGTATATATGGTGCATGCCAGAAGAGAGCATCAGATCCCATTTTAGATGGTTGTGAGCCACTGTGTAGTTGCTGGGAATTGAACTGAGGACTTCTGGAATAGAGCCATCTCTCCAGACCCTACAATTGTACTTTTGGGTGTTGATTTTCTTTTCTTTCTTTCTTTCTTTCTTTCTTTCTTTTTTTTTTGGGGGGGGGGGGGCGATTCGAGACAGGGTTTCTCTGGCTGTCCTGGAACTCACTCTGTAGACCAGGGTGGCCTCGAACTCAGAAATCACCTGCCTCTGCCTCCCAAGTGCTGGGATTAAAGGCGTGCGCCACCACTGCCCAGCTTATTTTCTTATTTTGAATGCTGTATCAAATGTTCATAACCCATTTTTAAGAAATCAGTTTAGTTTCTCAAACCTTCCAGGAGGTGGCACTACCCACAGTGAGATGGGCTCTCCCACATCTATCGTGAATCAAGAAAATGCCAGCAGGCTTGCTTATCTATTGGCCAGTGTGGTGGGGACATTTTCTCAATTGAGGTTCCCTCTTTCTATATGATTCTAGCCTGTGTTTGGTTGACAAAGCACGAACCAGCACACTGCATAACTGCCCAGAAGTGTGAGCACTGACAGAGGCTCGAAGTAGCGTAGGCTAAGCCATGGCTCCACCCTTGTAGTGTGAGCACTGACAGAGGCTGGAAGTAGCGTAGGCTAAGCCATGGCTCCGCCCTTGTTTCTCTTTTACTTATATCATATATGTTTCTTGAGTTAATCTTTCTCTATTGGTTTTATATGATTTTAATCTTAAAATGTTTTCCAAACAGAAAATCTATTTTCTGTTTTGAGTTTTATTGCTGCATATTTTAAATAGCAATCTTTAGCCCTTTTTTGAAAGTTAATTTACTAATTTAATAGGAATCATTATTGTGTTGTTTTTATTATATTTTTCAAATCTCATCTTTTATATTTGCATAGTTGAGTAATTTAAATAATATGTTTAAGATTATGATTTGGAAGGCCACCTGAACTCACTTCACATTTATTACAGAGGTACTTTCATCTCGGAAATTGTTTTATTTAAATTCCGGAAATTGTGTTATTTAAAGCTGATACCTTCGTTCCCTAGGAGGGAGGATTCTCTTGATGTTGAGGTGTCGGCCAGTGGGTACACAAAGGAAATGCAAGTGGATGATGAACTGCTACATCCAATAGGTCCAGACGATAAAATTACTGAAACAGAAGAGGAACCTGACTTCTCGTTTTCAGATGAAGAAATGTTAGAGAAAGCCAAAGTTTGGAAGTCAGAATTGGAAAACGAGCCAAACCCAGCAGATGAATCAGGTGTCTCCTGTTGCTCATCTGCAGAGAGCAAACAGATAAAGGAAGACAGTTTACCAGAGGAGAGTGCTGATGTGTCCAGTTTTGAAGTGACTGAATTAAGTCAAGCCATAGAAGAAATGGAAAGGCAGGCTCTTACCCACAGGTCTGTTACTGCATTCTCTGAGGAGAGCAATAGAACTGAAAATGTTACCAGACATGATGACCAGCCAGGTCAGAGAAGCCCTGCCGGCTCTGAGGAGTGTGACGAACTCCCCCATCTGATCACCTTGTCATCATTGAACAAGGAGTTCAGGCCTTTCGGGTATAAAGTTTTGATTGCTTTTTACCATTAATCTTGAGATCTTTGATTCTGCCAAGGGAGCATATTTGAGAGAAAAAAAAATACTGTGACATGATTATGTCATGCCATCATCATGTGTAAAAATGAAAGTTAACTTTATCAAATTGAAACAAATTTGTTTTTTCAGTTAATCTGGTTTCCAACACTCTAGTGATTAAATTTCACAGAATTCTACCTTAACCTAAGACTCATTGAATTAATGTAGGTCTCTTAATAAATAGGTCTGTTTTTAGACAGGGTAAAATGTTCTGTTTCGTTCATACACTTAATGTATGTTTAAACTATGAAGAGGGTGTAAGGATGTAAGACATGCAGTAAATGTTATTTCTATGTTAATTATTACCGAGCATGTTCCCTGGAGCTTTGGGGCTTCAGTCATTTTATTTGATATTTCATGTGCACTTAAAGCCACATAGTTTTATGTTTTAAGATGTTTTGTTTTTGTCTTGAAAGTGTTAAGCTCAAATTAGCAAACATCCTAAAACCTGATTTTTAGATTTGGGATAGTTTATCCAGAAGCGCACAATAGTTTATTGCAATAGTGATTTTATTTATTTCAAAACATTAATATAACAAAGCTAGGTCAGCAGAGTATTGATAAGCATTTTCCAGTGTGTCATTTATTCCTTTAGAATTACTTTATTAAATTTTAGTGTATAATGACTTAACTAATTTTTAAGAAAAGAAAAAACTTTTTGTCTCCTTGTACCATGATCCCAACTGATACTTTTCAAAACCTTAAACATTTTTAAAAAGTTTCCTGTCACCTGACATCTGTAACCTTAACATTACCAAAGAAAGAATGCTTCTGTCTGCGCTCTTACAGAAGCCACTAAAAAGGTAATTAAGACGTTAAGAACCTGGCTCTGTCTGCCCTGCTGTCTCCTGCCATATCACTGCAGATTTATGTGTGACTGAGAGAGCATTTCCTTACCATTCTCTTTTCAATAACTGGAAGAGGTTTTGTTCCTCTGGACTCTTATCCTGTTCTGAGTCCACAGTGGAGCCCATGCCAAGTTAAAGCTCTGAATTAGCCCGTCTCTCCATAGCTGCCGTTTGCTCCACCACCTCCAGTGCCTATTTCCTCCACCATCTGGTCACCTCGTGTTCCTGCCACCACTACATTTTCTAGTGTTCACTGGACCGGCTATGGTGTCGCTGATGAGAATGTCCAGATCCCACAGCTTCCTCCTCTGTAGTTGTCATAACCAATTCATAGTCCCTGCTCTGGTGGCTGTAACCAGGGCCAGCTCCAGAGTTCACTACCTCTAGATCCTCTTCCAAACCAGTTATATCTATGCATCTTAAGGACACCTTTATCTTCGCAGTCACTCGCTACCAAGCCTGACCCAAGTTAGATTCCCAGGACCACATGGTGGAAGGAGAGAACTGACTCTTGCAAATTGTTCTCTGATCTCCACGTGCACACTGTGGCATGTGCCATCTACACAGACAGATAAATATAATTTTTAAAAAGTAGATGTTTCAGAAAAATACTGGCTATAAAAAGTTAATGTTTTCTGGGTTCATGTACGTGTTTATGTTAAAATATTGAGCACGCATGCCTTTAATCCCAGCACTTGGGAGGCAGAGACAGGCAGATTTTTGAGTTCAAGGCCAGCCTGGTCTACAGAGTGAGTTCCAGGACAGCCAGGGCTACACAGAGAAACCCTGTCTTGAAAAACAATATATATGTGTATGTATGTATGTATGCATATATATGTGTGTGTGTGTATGTATGTATGTATGCATACATACATACATATCCATGATGATAGCTGACTCCCAGTGCAGTTTCAGAGAACTGTCTCTGGCTGGGCATGCTGGTATATACTGGAAATCCTTGCACTAACACTGGGGACTAGAGGCCTGAGGTAGGATCAGTCTTAGATACGAATGAGACCCTGACTCAGAAAGAGAATGACAATATTGTCTCTATACTATGTCTGCTCTTGTTCAGAATGTGGCAGGAAAGATTGAAGAGTGGAGAAGTAGAGTCTTATGACTGAATGACGAACACGAATGAGTAGGGATGCGGACACATTTCAGTTACAAAACATTCTATCTGGAGAGTTTGGTGGTGGCATTGTGTCAGAACAGTCTATGAGTGTTAAGCATAGTGGACGGAGTGGCAGGTAGTTTCACTTTTGTTCTCATAAATATAATTCTGAGGCATTTCATCTTATGCTTCACTGCAAAAAAAAAAATACACATTAATTTTACATTATAAAAATTAACCAGAAAACCTGTTTCTTAACTTATTTATTCTAGAGATGAAGACAGTATGAGTGGTGTTACTCAGCATAGAACAAGAACATTGAGTGTTACGTCTGCGGGCAGTGCCCTGAGCTGTTCAACAATCCCTCCAGTGAGTACTACACGTGTGCCAGCTGTTGGGGCCAGAGCTGTGGACAGACTGGTGACCTTGGGAACTGAGAGGACTTTGGGTCACTTAGACAGTTGGATCTCACATGTTAATGCTGTAAAATGATCAATGTGTAGAAGTTTAGTAAGAGACAAGAGGGTTCACCTGAATAGCAAAACTTCCAGGGATAAGGCAGCATATAAATTAGTTTGCATTTTAGGGGTAAAATGTTAATGTATTTTGCATCCAGATGGGATTTTGTAGTTTCCCCGTGTGATGTAGTCTTTGATTTTTAACAAAGATGGTTGGTTATGTGACTTTGCACAAAGGTAGCAATACAACCAAAATGTAGGAAATCGGTGATTTACTGCTTATATTTAGGAAATTGGTGATTTTAAATGACTTTACTATCAACTTTTTGTTGGTTCCTTGGGCATTTAGCATTTGTATCCAGTTTACAAAGGGATTTTTTAGACAGGACAGTGAGCAAAATATTCTAGCCCCAGCTGAGGTTCTGGCATGTAAGCCAGCCTTTGTTCTGACCTACCCAGAAGGAGGAATCAGTGTGGAGATGATCACATCCCACAAAGCAAACACCTCTTTGTGGCCTGTGGAGGAATGTTTCTCTTAACTCCACACACATTTGCATTGTGGAGATAGGTCTCATTCATATCTGACATGTGGAAAGAGCGGGGATTTACAAGTCATTATTTCTCTCAGGAATTGAGCAAAACTGTTAGATTTGCTTACTTTCCTGATTCTTTGGCAGTGAACAGAGGGCACAGTGTAAGTTTACAACCCACCCATCTGCCCCATTTCAGGATTATGCAGTGTTTTGAAGACTACTGTGTAATTGTGCTTTCTAAAAATTATTTTCTGTCTAACATTAAGAAAGGAAAATTGGCAATAGCCATGCAGCAAAATAGTAATGTATCAAATTTTCCATACATTAAAGCCAATTCTGTTGTGTTGGTTTCATTTCTTCTGTTTAAGTAAAATTGTGTGTTTTTAAAGCTAGTCTTTAGAGGTAATTTCCTCATAGTGAACAAAGAAAGAAACAGCTTAGAAGGGAAGAAATAAGAAACTGAAATGGCTGTATACAAAGTAAACTCAAAAGACAGGAACTGGAAGATCGAGGTTGTCTGACTACATTCCAGTTTAAGGCCAGCGAACGAGTGAGTGAGTGAGTGAGCGAGCAAGCAAGCGAGTGAATGGTCGATCAAACAAACAAGCAAAGAAATAACTGATTACAAAATCATGTCCTTTACCAAGAAAGAAGAAAGAGTTTTCATCTTGGTTTTTCCCCTCAGTATTCATGATGGTCACTAGGTGGCACTCCGGTTTGTAATTTCCAACTGACCACTTTTGCTGCATAATCTGTATTTCTGCAAAGAATATGCATTTCTAAGTTTTACAACAGCTTCTCCTGGTTTATCAACTATATCATAAAGTGTCAGTAGTTTAAAAATTCATCTTTAACAAGTAAATTTGAAAGACACTAGCAGTGTAAATCTTTGTTTTAATGATTTTTCTGCTCCTTATAAAGATGGTTATTAGTGATACTAATTTACAAAATCTTTCCAGGAACTGGTGAAGCAGAAGGTGAAGCGTCAGCTGACTAGGCAGCAGAAGGCGGCTGCCAGACGCCGGCTGCAGAAAGGAGAAGCCAGTGTGTTTACCAAGCAGCGGAGGGAGAACATGCAGAACATTAAATCAAGTTTGGAAGCAGCCAGCTTTTGGGGAGACTAATAAATGTCTGATATGTATAGTTTTTTGAGATACTATAATTCTATTTTTAGCCATATATTGGTCTTTTTTGGACCAAAGCCAGTATTTATGAAAATTATGGAAATAAACCCTCTTTAGACTCATGGCTTCCAAAGACTAATTAATAGTAATTCTGCTAAACACTCTGTTTTTTAAGTTTTTCAAATAACTGATTTAAATCTAAAATAACTTGTGTGGGGGGTAAAAACTTCATTCGCAGTAATTGCCAAAACACTGACATTTTTATTTCATTGTGATCTTTGGGCTCTGCCATAAACAGGTAAATGGATGACTTGCCTCAGATCCTGGCTTTACGTGTAATACATAATAGAACAACTTAGTGCAATCTGTAGTTCTCTCTTCCTTTCTCCTTCAGTCGCTCACTGTTGGGATTTACTACATTGGTGAGTTGGTTTTAGGATTACGTGGGACAGTACACAATTATATGGCCGTGGGAGTGAAACTGATTGCCTTGTGTTTCTTTAGACTTCTGTAGTAGAGGTAAATCAGTGATGGGTAGTTAAGTAGCCTTAGGTCTCTTTGATGCTGTCTTCACTGGCTGTGTGTTCATGGGAAGAAAGTTTAGAGAGTCCTATCAGGATTTTTATAGTTGTCAGGTTTCAGCAGAAGTGTGGCTAATGGAGGTGGGAGAGAGAGAATGAAGAGTGGATGCATGATCCCAGAACGTGTTCCAACGTCAGTATTAGCAAGTATCTAGTACAGGAAAGAACAAGACTTCGTTATGGCTCTTTCCTCAAGCACATTCTAGTTCAGTAAATAGAGATGAGTGAGTACAAGCCCCTGAGGTCACTGTTCTTCGGCTTCCCTAAGCAGACCTTTAACCGAGCCCCTTCGTCGAGAAATGACCACCAGATGGCAGTGCTTGCCAACAGTGCCGTGGTAAAACCACGATTCCCTTTTACCTAAGCAAAATGAATTCTTCTGGCTATTTGTAACTAACTGGTCATTATCTAAATTCATTTAAACGTTTGGATATATGAATATATCAGCTACAGCTTCTTTGAAAATTAGACTGATTTTGGAAGTGTTGTTTTAACCCTGCTTTAAAATCTGTTTCTTTAAGCTCAGATACTCATTTTTTATACTCTGCTAAAAGTGTTCGTATAAACTAATGTTCAAGACCGTTTAATAAGACCACAGAATGTTTATTTTGTGATAGATTTTCTTATATCCAAAGTATTGAAAGCAAATTGGGAATAAAGTGTATGACCTCGTTTTTCTTGGCTTTACTTCACAAGTACTACACAAGAAGCTCGTTTCTATTTGATAAAATTAGAAGGCAGATTTACATGGTTCTTAATCTTAATGGCCTAGGATTTCAAGTGACCTGCCGAACAAATTCAACTCAGAAACAGGATTCAACCTAACTGGAAAAAGATACTTAGTAGCTACTAAAGCTTTAGTACTAAGCGATAAGGAACTTGAATTTTGGGGGGTTATTTTAACTTGGAAACTAGGATCTGATTGCCACAGTGACTTTATTTTGTAATAAATGTTTTTAGGTTGGTATCAGTTGGGTGAAAAAGTAAAAGTTTATCTTTCCAGACAAGTTTTAACCTCCATTCAGAATATACACAGTCAACAGTAAGAAAGCAAAGCTAAGCCTGTTCCTAGCGCGTTAAGTCTGTATATTTCGACTGTGAATATTCCTGGGGGACCAGGATGTATGAGGCCTTCCTTGAGTCACAGCACAGGTGAGAGGGATAATCTAGGGTTTCCAGTTTTAGGTCTTTGCATCAAGTACCTTCTATAACCTTTCAGCTCATTCTTTTGATTTGTAAAAGAGGAACACGTGATAGTGTCTATCATAGAGCTGTGAAGCCTAGACGAAGGGATATTTGTAAAAAGGACTAGCCATGCGACTCTGTGATACTCTGTGAACACACACAAACCCCTCCCAAGAGCCAGGAGGGCGGTACCTTCCTTTAATTCCAAGCACTCAGAGGGCATCCTGGTCTACATAGTTCCAGGAGAGCCAGAACTGTGTAGAAAGACCCTGTCTCAAAAAATAAGTAAATAGCCAGGCATGGTGGTACTCAGCAGGTAGATATTGGAGTTTGAGATCAGCCTGGTCTGGAGAGTGAGCTCCAGGAGAGCCAGGATTACACGAAGAAACCCTATCTTGAAAAACAAGAAAACAAAGAGCTTAATGTAGTACCTCAAACATGGTATGGATTTAGTAGGCTAAAGTTACTCCTTAAAGTTACTAAAGAAAATTAACTAGGCTGACCATTTTTTATTTCATTTAAACATGAGCTGTTTCTAGTTTTATGACTTACACTGGGTTAGCATAGTTGAAGCCCAAGGTCAGTATCCACCCAAACCTGCACCCACCAAAACATCTGAGAAGCTTTGCTTTCTGGTTTCCTTAATAGTTGACTTTGTTCCCGTTAACCAAGCTTTTTTCCATGCAGCGTGTGGCTTATATTTGTACTAACCTGGTGTTGGTAGCCACCGGTGATTTCCGCATGCAGCGGGCTTTGAACTCGGTTCTGAACCATAGACTGTTTAGAGGGTACTATTCAAAGGGTTAGTGCAACTCAGAAGAACTGTTCTTTTTGCCAGGTACCTGGTAAAATTTCTGGCAAACAGCTACCCGGTTCATCTCTCTGCTGTCTACAAGTTTAGCAGCCACCTCCAGGATGGGCAGAGGCTCATTATCCATGTCATCTGTCCCTCAGAACGTCTCTCAATTGAGCATCAGGCTATATCTTAATTTGTCATTGGTTTGCTATATATAACATCTTAACTGAATTAATAGAAATGCCATTAAAACATGCTAAATTGTTTTCTAAAAAGATAAAATTATCTAGAGGAAGGAGGTGGTTCACTGGGTAAAGTGCTTTCTGTGCATGTGTGAGGACCTAAATTTCCATCCTTGGCACCCTTGTATAAAAAAAAGAGGCATACACTGTTGTGTGTCTGTAATCCCAGTGCTGTTGTAGAGAGGACTCAGAAGTGAGTCTCTGGGACAGGCTGGCCAGCCAGTCTAGCCAAAACAACAAGCTTCCGTCTCATTGAGAGGAACTCTCAGTAAGGTGAAGAGCAATGAAGGAAGACAGTGTTGAACTTTAGCATACACACACGAGTGAGTGCACTCACACGTGTGCACACACACACCAATTATGTAATGAATTAGTATCAATGCAACTTAAGTATACTTTGTAATATAAATTTGTTGCTTGGTATGATTATTACAATATATGCCATATATATATATATATATATGAAAAAAGTGAAAATGACCACTTAAAACACTCCTGTAATCCCACTGTTTGTCCTAGATTAAGAGGTAAAAAAAACATACGCTATTCCTACATCCATTTTTCAAAGCCTTGGTAATATAAAGCTGCCGGGGGAAGTACATGGGTTTTTAAGATGCAGTTTGTAATTGGCGCATCACCTCCAATGAATTACAACTAAGCAGAGCAACCTTATGCCTTATGACAGGAAGAAAAACCTTAAAGGCCTAGTGCCAAAAGCATGCAGAGCAGTGTTCCTGGGGGAAGTAATCTGTGGAAGAAGGATTTGATTGAATAGACAGACTGAGAAAGACAGAATGCAAAGGAGGAAGTCATGCAGAAGACAGTAGTGTAGTGTGATTTGCTGTAGTCAAAAGGGACTGAGTCACAGATGACTTCAGTGGAATGGAAAATGATGCATTAGTGAAAACTAGGTTTTGAGCTGCGCAGTGACTAGATTTTAACCAGGCGTAGGTGGGGCTCGGGGATACTTGTTAAAAGTGATTTGAAAGAAATTCGGACTGAAATTTAAAAGGCAGAAATGTGGCGTGGGGTCTATTCTGTCATACTAGAGTTACTGAGAGTCTCTGTAACCTCATTTTAATTGTAGCTGTAAGCAAACACCTTCAAATGTCAACTCTCCTGCCTCAAATCACAGAATGAGTGAGGTTGGGAGAGGGTTGATGGCAAGATGGAGCTGATGAATGACAGCAAGGTGAATCACAGGAGAGCCGCATGTGGGGTAGTATGGAGCGAGAACCGGATTGGGGTCTCTGTGGAGTCACTGGGCACCACATCCGTCTTACCATACAAGTACTTAGAATTGCTAAGGAGACAGTTCACACAACCAGCTTTGGGTGTCTATCCTGCCATACCTAACTTTGTTTCCTTTACATGTTCAAGACAATCCATCTCAATATGTAAGTACTCTATGAGCACATTCTTGGTGTTTGGGGAAGAGGGGCACAGGTGGGAGCACTTTCTCCTTGAGCTCAAGGCTACCCAAGTATTTGTTTTTAGAGTAGTAGACTTTACTATTGTATACTTTAGGCTTTCTCTAGTTTACAACCTGTGGGAAAATAGGCCCCTTTGTGTTCTCTTTCTTGTTCCTCAAACAAATTTTGAAAAGACGTAACTCTCTGTCAGCAGAATGCCTGCTAAGTGCAGTCCTCTGGTCATGACAGCTTAGGAAGTACATGGAAATTATAGTTTACAGCGTGAGATGGAAAGGCATGAGGCTTTTATCTTAATGTACCCATACCCATAAGCAGCTGGAACTGAATTAAGTGTCTGCCGATGAGGCACCCTTTACAGGAAACTTCATCTAAAATAGATGAAGCTGTGAAATTACTGGATGCTGGAACCTTGCATCATCAGCTAATTTCATACTTAAGTCATTTGTTTGTAACCAATAAACATTCCCTATGTTTGTTTTAAGCTGATACTTTTTCTTCCAGTCTCTCTGTGTCTCTGTCTCTCTCTCCCCCCTCTCCAGATACATAGATAGATAGATAGATAGATAGACAGACAGACAGACAGATGAGAGAGAGTGAGTCACTTTGACTTATTATTTTTGCAAAATTTCAGCATTCTGCACAACCATACCTCCAGAAACATGACTTAAAAACGATGCCTCAGCCCCCAGCACACTCTGTAGAAGATCTCATCCTCCTCATTTGAGAAGTGGCTCACACTGCTGGAGTTCAGTCGCCTCCTCCCCACAGACAATCGAAGTCTGTACTCCTATCTTAAAACAACTGTTTAAATCCCAGTCCTGAAGGGGGAAGTTTGAGAGGGGAAGGACAAGGACTAATAATTGGTTCAACTTTGAAGGTGAATATCGTTTAAAAAAAAAAAAAGCCATCAACAAAATCACTCAATGAACCAAAATTTTTAAGCAATCCTTTTCAAAACATGAATTGTTTGGAAGTAAGCCAGCCATCATTAAAGTATCAGTTCAGTGTTCATGGATCCATATTTAATGACCAAATGGCTTGACATCATTATCTCCGATCTTAAAAAATAGAGCAGCCAAGTTCTTCCAGCTTTAAACAATTCCAAGTTTATTCCAAAAATGTTAACCTGTGGGCAAAACCTTTCCTAATGATATGATTGACCTGTAACATACGTCTTAAAGAATAAACTGTGCTTCTCTTGGAGACTAAATTCTAAAACAGGGCTGGACAATTGGTCATATCAGAGTACAAGTAACATGTTTACATGCAGGAACCCCAAATGCATTCACCAATCAAGGAGCTCTGGTAGATGAATCTTTATTTTCATTGCGTTTTCTGGCTAGGAGGGTAAATTCAGACATCCCTAGCAAGGATAAAGGACAGTTTGTAACTGCTTTTTAAAAATATTTTTTATAAAAATGAAGAAACATACATTCCCTTACTCTGCAGATGAAATATTCATTGTTTTTGACATGTGGTTCAAAGGATTGCTTGTTATTGACAATTTCCTAGTGTAGTCAAATAACAATGGATCAAAAGTGTGGAGGAAAATTCCACCGTGTTACTTGTGGTTTTAAACGTGTTTGGAGAGTGTTGGCAATTCCCTTTTCAGCCGTCTCATGAAAGCCTTTATCCAAACACCACTTTGGTCTCCTCCCAACAGACAATAAAACAATCAGCCAACCACTCACTACTTTTAATTATTAAAATGGATGCTTACAAGCCACTAACTCCTTTCTAGCTTCTTTCTTGCTGAGGGGACACTAAACCTCAACATCAACTTCTGAGTCTCCTTTCTCCTGCCTCCTTCCCTGGGAAATACTATTGATCGTGGTCTTGACCTCTTTTGCCAGTTCCCCATTTGGCCCTTCCAGTACACCCTACCCATCTTCACTGGAATCAGTCAGTGTCTGTAAACTCTGTCTTAACACTTTAACTCCAAGCCTTAGATTACTCTTGATTCCATCTGTCTTGTCATAAACTTTAGCATCAAGGGAATTGAGACATTGTTTCAATGTTCCCAGCTCTCCCTCAGGTTCCCCCTTCCCTCCTTCCCAGTCATCTGATTCACTAGAAATAAAAATATGTCAGTGGCCATTGAGATGGCTCACTGAATAAAGGTGTACAAGCCTGGCTGCCTGGGTTGGAACAGCAGAATCGCCTGTAAGGGAAAGACCCGGCTCCCAAAGCTCCTTTGATCTCCATATGTGCTCAAGGCGTGTGCACCTCACACCCACCACACTCTCTCATGCACAACAGGAGTAATTATTTAAAAGAGCTATGTTAGTTTAGGGTGTGACTACAGTCCTGTCCTTGGGAGCGGCCTTGACTATGTTGGCTACCTTCTCCAGAATTCAGAACCCTGTTGGCATGAGGAGATGTTTTCTTTTTCATTTTTAACTAATGGTGACCCTTTGGTACACTCAGTGTTTTCTAAATTCCAATTGGTAGCCGTCATTCAACAATAAGCACGCTACTGGGAAACGAGCGAAGTTCTTTCCTTGTGTTCCGGGCGTTGCTCTGGAAGCTTGGGATGTGCGCTGTTTCACAGACAGCACCCTCTTTTATCATTGTGTGCTGAGATTCCAACACTGAGCGTGTCAGTTGGATGCCATTTCTCATCCTTTAAATTAGTACTCTCTAGTAAATAAATAAATAAATTAGTGCTCTCATGGTGTTAGAACATCATTTTCTTTACTGTAGTCTCTTACCTCATTTCCATATTTTAATTGTGTCTTTGCCATAACCTTCAGGTAGTTAGTGCTCACTGTGAAAGCTGTGAGCTTTAAAATAGACCCATTCTTCAATGCTACTTTGGCTCCTCCATCTCTGTTAGTTGATTTTTTACATCAGAGAAAGTAAAGAAACATCGTAGTTTTTCTGACTGCTAATAACAGAAGTTTGACCTAAGAATTTTTTGTTTGTTTGTGTTTTGAGACAGAGTTTCTCTGTATAGTCCTGGCTGTCCTAGAACTAGCTCTGTAGACCAGGCTGGTCTCAAACACACAGAGAACCGCCTGCCTCTACCCCCTGAGTCCTGGGATGAAAGGTGTGTGCCACCACTGCCCAGTAGACCTAAGAAACTTTTATGAGCATTTAAAAAAGAATGTGCAAGCAGAGGCTTAGGGGAACTTTTGTTGAAAGACTGGACTTAATGAGGAAACAATGCTAACTGTGATGTTGGTATAATCTGCCTTTATTGAAATTACTGTTTTCACTTATTAAATGACAGTCATAAAAGGCTATAATGTTTCTTTGAACTGTCTTGGTAAATTGGCTCTGAAGGTCTTGAGATTGGTCATAGTTTTCTTACAAATTCTTATGTGGCTCTGGCAGTGAAGATCTTTGAATCTATTGTATTGATACTGGTTGTGTTGTCTATGGATGAATGGTTAGGTTGAATGGGACTAGAAGTGACTTTCTGAATATCAGTGTAGCATTTGTGAGATGAATATATGACTTCCTACATGTCTAGAAAATCTGTGTTTGTTTATAACCAGTGAATCATGGGTCTTATAACTTAAAGGGAACATTCAGATTAACTCCCTGATTTTATGGGTGAGAAATGTAAACTCAGAGATGAACCGCTTTTCACAGTTTAGATGACAAAAATATAATCTTAAATCTATTGAACCCCCATTTGTTGTTCCTTCTACCATGCTATTTTTAAGATTAGAATTTGAGTCTCAAGAGATGGCTGCTTTTTCCAGTTTTAAGTCCCAGCATTCACAGACACCAAGTACACATGTGGTGCAGATATATATGCAGGCAAAACACCAATACACATAAACAAAACATTTTAAAGAATTATTACATTCCATTTAACTCTACAGGAAAAGCCCATTCACTGGTCGAACTCAAGGCCCCAATCATTTCTAACTTTTCTGTTTCCTATTATCAGTATCGCTCTTTTGGGAAACCTATATTATTTGTCCTGATTCTATATTGAGAACATTAGTTGTCTTGGTTTCCCATACAATGTTACTCTCAGAGTACTTACATTCATTGATATTATGTGTCTAATCGCTGTGAAACAGGTTTTTTCCATCTACCAGTCATCTAGATTATTTTTGAAATTAAGAACTTCTTTCCCAAAAATAAAAATAAATGTTAAATTCTTGGACTACAGACAGTAATATTCATGTTTTTCTGGCCTGAAGTTATTGCTCAATGATAGATTGATTGTCTAGCCTGTGCAAGTCTCTGGGTTTGGTCTTCATCAAAACACACACACACACACATGTGTGCATTCACATCCACACATGCTCACAATTTGATGCAGACCATATATAATATACTTTGTGACCCAAAGTAAATCTCTTCACATGAAGCCGGGCAGTGGTGGCGCACGCCTTTAATCCCAGCACTTGAGAGGCAGAGGCAGGCAGATTTCTGAGTTCAAGGCCAGCCTGGTCTACAGAGTGAGTTCCAGGATAGCCAGGGCTACACAGAGAAACCCTGTCTCAAAAAAAAAAAAAAAAATTTCACATGAGGTTCAATCCTATGTATGAAATATACATAGATCTATGTATCATTTCATTTAATGCTTTTGTCTATGGGACAATCCTGAATTTATTCTCTAGGTGGCCTATATTTCTTGTGGGCATTTGCCAGAGAATAGTCATTATAATAACATTTACTACCACTGCTGCTTTTTCCTTTTCTGTTTTTCATTAAGCCCACCCTTCTACAACTAGCTGAAGAAATCCATCACATGAAAGGCATTCTATTGATACAGTCTTTAAATAATTAGTTTCATAATAATGGAATGTGAAAATTGGAAGGAACATGAGAAGACAATCTGTAGTGAGTTCTGTGAAAAAAGACTTTACGAAGCAAAGAGATCCTTCCCAGCTTCTCACCAACAATAGCATACAGCCAGTAAAGTCAGTTCTTTTATTTCTGATTTCACATATTACTGAAATGTGACATGTGATCACATGACATGTTATCTCTTGTCGGAGTATTATTTTACACATAATCATGGCTGCTGTAGAGAGCATAGATAGCAAAGAATCTGATTCACTGAGTTCTTTTAATAACTTTCTATTAAACTTTCCTTTTAATGGTATTGCTTTTTGCTCTTACTAGAAATTCTTGTCACTGTCGTTGCTGCTGTTTTTGGTGGTGGCGGCGGCAGTGCTGGTGGTGTGATGGTGATAGTGGTAGTATCAGTGGTGTATGCAGGTGTCTGTGGTGTATGCAGGTGCGTGTGGTGTAC
>JADRCH010000273.1:221592-264428 GCA_019843965.1 Rhynchomys soricoides | reverse complement strand
CGCAGGTGTCTGTGGTGTATGCAGGTGTCTGTGGTGTATGCAGGTGCATGTGGTGTACGCAGGTGTCTGTGGTGTACGCAGGTGCGTGTGCAAGGCATTCCAGAGGATGATGGTAGATGGCTTCTATAACTCTCCACCTTTGTTTTTGAAACAGCATCTTTTAGAGAATATGAAACTACTCATTCCTGCTAAAAAAGACTGGTAGACAGGTCTTGGGATCCACCCGTCTCAGCTTCCCTACCCTAGTGTTTCCCGAACATGCAGCCATGTACATGCAACCTTTTACATACATGCTGGGGATTTGAACTACGTTCTCTTGCTTTTACAAGAGTCTTTACACACTGAGCCATTTCTCCAGACCTTCACTCTGAAATTTTTAACAGAATAAATTATGAATGAATCATATCAGGATGAATTAAAGTCAGTCTTGGGAATGATTTGTCTTGGGGGTAATAGAAAAAGAAATGTGGTCAGGCAAACTACAAAATAGTCCACTAGGTGTTGCTTGCTACTTACTGCTCACCGGAAGTGTCTATCATTGATCTCAGACATAATCCAAGTCCAATCATAATCTCTATAGAACTTCTTTTCCTTAGGGGAATTTAGATTACGTTGATTGTAATGGCTATTCAATCATGGTAATCTCAATATCCTAGGAAACTGCAGAGAGATGCTTCTTCAGTCCATATTCCAGGGGCAGCACATTTAAAGATGGAAGGCCAAAAGAAATGCCCAAATGGGAAGGCAGCACAGCATCCAGGCAAACTCTGGTTGGAGAAGAGATCCGTTCTCCTGATTAGTGAGCTTCCCCAGCCTGCCTGTAGGTGGGTGTGTTTAACAGAACGAAGCCATGGGAACCAGCCTGTCAGCCAGCCTTTCAGGCTAATTAGCTCAGCATACAACAAAGATAAGTGAGCCTGAGAGGAGGGCCCTGAGGGTCTTTAGATTCTGGGAAATGTCTGATTGGCAGATGTTAAAAGGGATTCTTTGGTAATCCAGTGCATCAATGAGCTGCACAAATTCAGTCCAGAGCTGCAAGAATTCAGGCATGAGGAGACTGTGCAGGAGGCTTGCACAGGCAGACCCGAGATGGACAGAACCTTGGAATCTCTGAGGCACATCATTGCCCAAGCCTTGCCTCACAGAGACCCGGCTTTGGTCTTCAAAGACTGTAAGTACTGAAGGAAAAAAAAACTTTCTTTTTCCCTGACTTTTTAGAAAATAGTCCTAAGTGTCTAGTCACATCCTATTTAACAATGATTTCTGCTAGATCTTTGTAGTCGTGTGCTGTGGGCTAAGCGATATTTAAATTGTTCCCGACTTCAGTCAGGAGAATGATTTCCTTTTACCTACATCCACAAGACTCTGGGCTATTTTGCCAAGACAGTACTGTGTAGATGACCCTTTTTCTAAAGTCTAAAACCTGCCAAGTCTTAATGAACTTTTCCAGATGGTTTTTAAATAAAACAGCTGACTGGAACTCATGAAAACTAAAAATAACTTGGAAATAATGAAAAATTCACTGCTCATTGTTAATCTAGTTAATCTTCCACAACATACCTAGTCATATTAAATCAGGTATTGTGTTTTATCTCAAATTATTTGTATCAAACAAAATTTAATTTTAACCACTGAGCTCCTAAATTTTAATAACAAATTATAATGCCAACAAAATGAGATGCTTTCTAACTTAGGCCTCATTTCCCCACATCCCCACCCCCACCCCACATGGCATGGCAAAGTTATGTTTAAATCTTTTTCTAAAACGATTATGAAAAATAATTCAGTCAAGCTTTACAATTCCAGCAATACTATTAAACCATTTGTCATATAAGTTCGCTTCTGGAACCAATTTGATTTCTCGCTGCTGCAAAACAGACTATCTTCATAGAGTATCTTATCTACAGTGGGTGTCAGATTACAAAGGGCTTCTGAAACAGAATTGCGCTTTGGATCTGCCCAAAAGGTGAAAATGCATATGGAATGTTTTTAGCCTGCAATACGTTACAGCTTTCCTCCTTGTGACTCTAGTGATGTGTGTCTCCATCAAAGTATCAGTGGTTTGGATTTTGCTTTCTGATTAGTGAATAATGGGTCCTTTCCAGATGTCCCTGGAGCTTATCTTTCTCATATGTGTGATGAAAAAAGAGAGAGAGAAAAGTGTGGCCTCTTTATTCTCCAAACTTTCCTCTTAGAAATTAAATTGTAACCAATCCGTTCTTTAAGGCATAAAATGAAAGCTACTTTCTTTCTTGACTTAAAAGAATATTGCCTACAAGCATTTGTCAATGGCTGTGTTAGAAATAATAACAATCACTCCCTCCTCAAGCTTAGGCTAGCGTCTATTCTGGCTTGGTATGTTTCTCTCAGTGAAATAGAAGGAAAGATTATGTTTTTCCCCTTCAATGCATTCAGTTCTTAGTGAAGGGTAAAAGGCGTTGGCATGTCCAAAGTTTTGGATAAATTGTAAGAACTTACATCTAGAATTTGGAGAGCAGAAGCAACAAAAGGAAATGGAGGGAAAGTTCAAATCCAAGGCTGTATGGTCCAGCTCCTAAGCTGAACTAATTTCTTCCAATTGCATATATTTTTGCAAGAACGCTATATTTTGTTGTTGTTTTCTTCTGAGACCCTTCTAATCCACACATAATTCTTTTTCATATAAAAAACGGTGTCACACTTCATATATTTCATTCATTAACAACAACAGAAAACCCAACGTTAGCATTCGTCCTTGCTGACTTACTCTGGAATGAACCGCTTGCTCTGCAGCTGCTCAGCTCAGTGGGTGTGACTATGAGAATGTTAGGTCCTCTCCTTTCTGGCTTCTCTACCCTGGAAATAAAATGACTAGATGACATAAGCTGAATGACAAATGTCTCTACCAATCTTTGTGGAAGAGTAGAAATGGGTTTACTGAGTCAGGACATCAGACGTCTGTTTGAGGATCAAGCCACACACTGGCAACTGTGGGTGCTACACATGTCCGTCTGGTTCATGAACTTTATTACTTTGGCACAACTTTAAATTGCTGCCACCACACTCCTGCTGGCAACCTACAAAGCTGCCACCAGCCTTAATGGCAGTTCTTAAAAGTCTTCTTCCTGTACTCCCAGCTCGCCCCAGGCTCCTCCCCTGCTGCCACCCACCTAGTCTCTGCCTGGAGGAACGCATAAAAAGAATTGCTTCCTTGCTTTCCTGGAAGATGAAAAGAAACATAGAGCAATTATAAGACACAACTCAAGTGAACAAAGCAGTTTTAAAATAAAGCTGCCGTGGTGTCTCTCAACTTCTGTGAATTCAAAGTGGTGATTCCTTTATTCTTTGGACACACAGTACAGAGAGCAAAAAGCAGCCTCCTGAGTCATTCATCACCCTCAGTTGGCTTTTGATTTGCTTACAAACAAGCAACAGTGGGTAAATTTTCTCTTCAAGTTGATTAGGAAAAGTACTCTGAGAGTTTTCTGGTCTGAGGCATGTGGGAACAGTTACATTCGCTTAAGGAACTAATACTGAATGCATGGCTCAGCCCTCGGATGGCATTTTACAATATGTTCAGTCTGTTGTAGTTTAGATAAGCTGCTCATCTACGACAACTGTGTATTTTTAAAGGTATCATTTTCTCTTTTAAAAGGAAAGGAATCCCACAGCGTTTTCCTTTACTTCCTAGTGGACATTCAAATGGAAGAAGTTTGGGATAAGGTGGGTTCCCAATATGAAGGTTAGTTACTTCTGAAGGTTAGCATGAAGCTGATCTCCACAACAGGAGCGTCTCAGCCACAGGCAGCACTGGATAGCTCCACGCGGCCAGACAATCTGTTTGCAGAGAGATTATGGCATATGTCCATGCTTCCTTCCACTCTGAGCTGTCTGCCATCCAGTTTCATTCCATGGGTCATGAGTCACAAGCAAGGATGAGCTGTCTTAAGAGCAGCCCCTGCCCTCTCTTGTGGAGCATGTGCTTGCTTTTGTTACTGTTTAACCACTCCCTGGCTTTCTCAAAAGGAACTACTGCATGGTTTCAAGATGGCTATATAGCAGATCCTAACCCAGGCACTAATTTTCACATTACCTAAGGATACAATAGTTACCTACCTAATCCGTAGAGTGTTGCTTCATTCATTATATAGAAACTAGGCTGATAACTCCATACTATGCCAGAAACATTTATTCTTCATAGCAAGCCAGTAACCGTAGATAGTGTTGTAGGCACTGTTGTAAGTGAAGGAACAGAAGCACACTGACCAAGTCCCACTGTAGTAGGAGCTGGAGGCTAGATACAAATACTGACTTCCAACTCCTTACCTTCAGTCCCTCTCACTACATGACACTGCCTCTTAGACCTGCCAGTTTCCATCTTCTCAGAGCCGTGAGAAAGCAGAGAGGGGATGAGGTGGGGGAGTCTAATGAGTAGTTGTACCTGAACAGAGTATGACAGCAGTGCAGAAGTCGGGGCATTTTTAGAGGAGGAGAAGCCACTTGGCCAAAGGCCATATACGAGGAACATGGATTGAATGGGAGCTGAATAGAAGAAGCAGGTTGAATCTTGCTGACACACAGGTACTGGATTAGGTATGATCTTAAACTATGCAGAAGTTTATGGCTTTGTGTGTCCTGGGACAAAGCCTAGATGGCATCTGCTGGAAGTGTGTGCACTGATGCCTACACTAGGAAGAACTGTAGCTTTTATCAATAGGAAACCATTGGCCAGCCCAGGCAAGATGTAAGGTTAGTGAATGGTAAATATGTCTCTGGAAAGAAGTTACTTGCACTAACTGAAAACCAAATCAAAACAACTTTATCCAGGAGATAGTTTAAAAGCTATCTTGACTGTCAATTCAGTTACAAGAGTTAGTGGGTGAAGAGTTAGCTTTATAAAGTTATGTGTTAGATTTCACTGGTATTTTTTTCCTCATGCTATGATGAGAAGGTAAGACGGAGTCTTTGCTGAACGTTGCTCAGTTAGATGCAAATTTCTCACATATTTGAGGTGCATTAACTTCTTTTATTTGAAAAACATTTCAGTGCATGGAAGGTTTTATATATATCAGATAGGTGAATAGTTAACTTCAAAGAGCACATTTCTACCCTTTGGAAAACTCAGACCAGACTACAAGGCTATTAAAAACATCTTAGTAATCATGAATCTGGCAGTGTATAGCCTGGGAGAACAAAAATTCTCTCCAGTCAAGTATTTTTTCCCCCCCATTCTCTTTTGTGTAGTTACTTGAAATCTATAAATTTGATGATATATTTATAGTTTTCACATTTCACGGAGAGGGGTGGATGTAAAAATGTAAACTTCCTGCACATGGTGCAGTGTATCCCACCATCTAAACTGCCCTTGAAGGAACACCATTTCAATTCAGAACAGGAATTCCATCTTAATTGCCATAGAGTAAATGTTGATACTTTTAATATTAAACTAGAAATGCATGTTTTATAGAAGCCTGCTCAAATGTCAATTTTATTTTATTTATAACAGGATACGAGGACATTTATTTGAATTCATACTGATAAAATGCAAACTTCAGCTCTGCTATCATCGAAGTAATAGATGGTCTCTTTATCTTTTATCAGCAAATGCGCATTTGACAGTTTAAATATTGAAAGGCAGCCCACGGAGAAAATATTTCAAAGTCTTTTAAAGAGGGCAGTAACTTCTCAGTCACTTAAAGGCATATCTGTCCTAATATCTTTTCTCTCATATATAAACACATTTAACAGGTCAAAGTAAAATATGATAAAGACTTATCCTGTGGGATCTCTTCATAGCTGCTGCTCCATCTCACCAGAGGTTTTTATTTTATTTTATTTTACTTAACAGTTGAGATTTGTTAGCTTGAACTCAGTTTTAACAACTTCTGAAACTCACGTGCTAAGTTACAGCCCATAATAGAATACAGCTGCCCAAGGGTGAGGTTCTAAGTTACGATCTTTCTGTTTAAATGATATGGTTTTACTGATTATGTGCTACAGATTGATTTAAGAAATGTTAGACAACTTTAGAAGTCTTTCTTAAAGGAATTTTTATTTAATATATTTCATATTCAAGTTTTAAGCCTACAGGCTTTCATTTCTTTTCCTCCATGTTCAAATGCCCATGTAAGTTTAGTCTGAAGAGGTATTTAAAACAATTCCATTTTAAAAGAAAAAGAATCCTATTGAAAGTTGAAAGCTAACAGAAGAGACAATGACTCCATCCAGCAGTTCTCCCCATTGTCTCTCTGGAGTCAGTGGAATGTTACGGTTTTAATTTTTTGTTGGCTTTATATTCATCCACTAATGCGGTGATAATCAGTTGATCCCTACTTCGATCTCATCCTGTTGAGCAGCTGTGAGAACTCATTGCTAACCCGCCACTCTGTTGGTATTTCCTGGCCTATGTTTTTTCATCTGCTTTTCTTGACTATGCTTCTGGACTACCTGTTATATTTCTCCAAAGTGGTTTTGTCCATAAGTTAGTTGTAAGTCCCAGGCAGAGACAGACCTTGTATTTTTGTCACATGCCAGAAGTCTTCTACAGCTACCTGGAAGGTATACGGCAGACATATTTAAACTACTGGTTGGCTAATTTTTCTCCCCCATGAAAGAGGAAGAGTTTTCCCACTGTCAAGCATTCACCTTAATCATGAAATATATTTCCTGGCACTATTCTACGCCTTCCTCAATCAACACAATTGTCAGAGAATAACAACGTTTAGGAATAAGTTAATAAGTTGACATAAAAAGAGGCAGGAGGGACCATGAAAGAGGAGACCCGAAGGACAAAAAGCCACAGAAGCTGCCTCAAGCTAGGCAAAAGAATCACTCCACAGTATCAGAATTTACCATCCCTACAATCATCCTCAGCATATGACTCCAGCTATGGGTCACTAGAACATTCTTCTTCGGGCCCATTCTGTGTCTTATGTGCTGACCCTGTGGCAGATACTAAAAAAGCATTCTTGAAATCATTATTTCCAGGGAAATACATTATATACCTAAAACCATATTTTTACAAATTTGATCATTTTCATAAAACTAAATTGTGTGTCTGATCTTCAGCTAGTAACCCACAATAGTGCTCTCATCAAGTGTCTTAAATACAGCACAATGTCAGTGTCCAATAGCACATGGGAGAAGATAGATACCCATGGTCGGTAAGTAGGTCACATCTATGCAGCTTTTAAAATTCATGACATCATCTGGCCCATGCCACACATGTAAAACACACATGCGAACTCTACCATGCAGCTGCTGCTACTGTTTACGTGTGATGCATACAATTTAATTGTGGCTCCCTTTAGTTCCTTCTTCACACCTTCTCTTCTCCCCGTCCGTGCAAATATATATAAACCACAAATGCTATTTAACTTTTCTCACGAAAGAATTTACACTTCTGCCTTTTTAAATTCTTAAGGTGAAAAGTAATGCCCTCACCCAGAGGGGGGAAAAAAAGAATATTACTTTTAAATTTTTTGTAGACCCTCCTGGAAGGTTAACTATGTAAAACAACTGAAGGGATTTCCATTCCTTCAGAGAAATGTTTGTGGTAGGGGATGGAAGTGGGGAAAAGTGGAAAGAAAACCCAAACAAAAGCCAGCCAGCCTTCCAGCCACTGAAGGGGGGGGGGGCATAACCCTTGAAGAGTGCCCCTGCTGGGAACAGAGCGGACACCAGCTGCCTGTCCCACTGGGCCAGGGCCCCGGCCTTAAAAGAACTTTTACATAAAAGGAAAGGGGGCCAAGGTCTGCCTTTTGCTGCAGGACAGAGGGGCAGTGTCCACAAGAGTTTAGTGGCCTGGCCAAAACCAAAGCGAGGGATCACTGTAAATGCCTGGGCAGCTGGCATGGCTGATCAGTTTCTGGGACACAACCAGGCCCAGCACAAGATCCAGAGACACCCCATTTTCCAACCTATTGTGCATGCATTATAAATTAATATATCATGAGTTTGCCTTTTGCATTAATTGTGAGTCCTTTTCCTGTTTTTCCTTAATAAAATTAGAAAATCCCACTAATGAGAACAAGTTGCTGGAATAGTAAATACTGTTTAACATTAAGTATAATGTCACCCATTAACAAGTTTTTAATTAAAGGTGGTATTAAAATATCATAAACATAAATCCATATGTTTAAAAGCAGAGAATCAATTTAAAAATACATTATCTTGAAAGCTTCTTAATGATTTGTAAATGGCAGCCTTTCCAATTTGTCTTCATTGTTTTTGGCAAGGGACATTTTACTCAGCTAGAAAATTTTCTGATATTAGATGAAAGAAGTTGGTTCTTTTTTGCAGTAGATTTATAACAGACTGCTACAATCCTTTGTGTCTATGTGTGTGAACAAATGGCCCCTTCTAGGACTTGCTTCTTAAGTAATTGAACTGGGTCATGAAATAGATTATTTCTACTTTCTTGGGGCACATGAAGTCACTAAGTATTAATTTAAAATAAAAGGTTTTTTTTATAAAAAATAATTTAAGAAATCCTCTGAAGTTTTTGCTAAGAACAGATCCCATTGCCTTTAGTATCAGAAAGTGGAAATGTGGGGTACTAATATCCAAGATATTGAGACATGAAACATTTCATCCACTTACTTTTTGGCTATTCTAAATTTTTCACTTAACCAATGACTATTTGTAAAAGAGCTTGCTCTCTTCAGTCTCTGAACTCCTCATGTATTTGGGCAATCAATAGCACAATGTATTTAATGAGAGAAGTCTCAGACAGGCAGACTATTTTTAGAGTATTTAATGATAAGCTTTCCAAAACTCTATGAGCAATTAGCTTCAAAGATGCAATATGCAAACATGTAATTATGTCTTCCTGCAAACAACATCTCTGATCACAATAGCTAAGGCACTAGTACTGAGCATCTGTGGAGTCCTACTCTGAGCATCTCTCTCTCTCTCTCTCTCTCTCTCTCTCTCTCTCTCTCTCTCTCTCTCTCTCTCTCCCCCTCCCTTCCCCCTCTGTCCCTCTTTTTCTTTCTGTCTTTTATTGTTGTTGTTGTTGCTGCTGCTGCTGCTGCTGCTGCTGCTGTTTTGTTTTCCCTGGCAGGGTTTCTCTGTGTAACGTTGACTGTTCTGGAATTTGCTCTGTACACCAGGCTGGCCTTGGAATCACACAGATGCGTCCGCCTCTGCCTCCCAAGTGCTAGGATTAAGGGCATGTGCTATCACTACTGGGCTGCATTTTCTTTTTAAAGACACATTCCTTTCCTCGGATGAGGAACTTCAGTTTGGATCAGTTAGGTATCTAACTATGGTACAAACAAGATTCAAACCAAGGCTTGTCTGATCCTGGAGCTCAGGCTTCTAAGTATTCAGCACCTGTCCATCTCTTAATGATAAATGGAGAGACACAATGCAGTAAACATTTTAATGTATATCACTTAGTGCTTATCTTACAATGCACATATAAAACACACTTTATCATCCACAGAGCACATAAACTCTTACACTTCCTTTCTAATTTTTTTCCTCTCTCTCTGTACAAATGCACACATATGCCTGTGTGTCTGCATGCATCTGTAGCCTTGTTTTATCACCATGGTGATCTGGCTTTGTAGCATCAGTATGACTGTATCCCCTCTTTCCTACTTTATGGATATTCTGATGCTCATTGATGTAATAAGAGGCGTATTATTTCTTTTTCTCCTTCTCCTCCTCCTCTTCCTTCTCCTCCTCCTATTATACCTTCTATTTTGTGGTACTATATGGATCAGACAAGGGCTGTGTAATATATGTATATATATATATTCACCAAAACATTCCCAGACCATCTGTTAGCATTCTGTCTAAGCTCTGCCCCACAGTTGCCTGGCAACAGCCAGGTAGGCCGACCCACTATAAAAGGGGCTGCTTGTCCCCCCCTTGGTCTCTTGCTCCTCTCTTGCTCTCTTTCCCTGCATCCCTTCCTCTCTCTCCATGTGCTCATGGCCGGCCTCCTCCACCTCTCTCTCTTTGTCTCTCTGCCTTTCTCTGCTTCTACTACCCTCCCCATGCCCTGAATAAACTATTCTATACTATACCACAGTGTGGCTGGTCCCTCAGAGGGAAGGAATGTCTTGGCATGGACCCACTGAGACACCCCCTTCCCCCACACCTCACCACACCCCCATAGAACATATCACACATCACAATCCATGATATTTGAGACAGGTTGTGGTTTGAACTTGCTATGTAGCCTACTCTAGTCTACAACTCATAATCTTCCTGCCTTTGCCTCTATGACTACAGGAGTCTGACACTGTCTTAGTCATTGTTCTATTGCTAAAGAGACACCATGATCACAGCAAGTCTTATAAAAGAAAGCATTTAATAAAAGAACGCTTGCTTATAATTTCAGAGGCTCAGTTCATTATCTTAATGGCAGGGAACGTGGTGACATGAAGGCAGACATAATTGAAGAAGTAACCGAGGGGTCTACATCTGGATCCACAGGCAGCAGGGAGAAAAAGTCACTGGGCCCTTCTTGGGCTTTTGAAACCCCTAAACCTACCCTAGTGACACACTTCCTCTCACAGTGTGTAGCAGTGGGGAATGGGGAACTGGGGGTAGTCACCAGAAAGTCTCAGATGCCAGGAAAGCAAGAGGCTCCCAGGACCCAACTGGGATGACATTAGTTGAAATACCCAACAAAGGGTAGAGAGAGCCTGTAGAGACCATATCCAGAGGTTAGGCTCGGTCCCCAGTTGAGGGATGGGGCCACCCACCCATCTCAAAACTATTAACCCAGAAGTGCTCCTGTCTAAAGGAAATACAGGGGCAAAGAGTGGAGCAGAGACTGAAGGAAAGGCCATCCAGAGACTGCCCCACCTAGGAATCCATCCCATATGCAGTCACCAAACCCAGACACTATTGCTGATGCCAAGACGCGCTTGCTGACAGGAGCCTGATATAGATGTCTCTTGAGAGGCTCTGCCAGAGCCTTACCAATACAGATGTAGATGCTTGCAGCTAACCATTGGACTGAGCACAGGGACCCCAATGGAGGAGTTAGGAGAAGGACTGAAGGAGCTGAAGGGGTTTGCAGCCCGATAAGAAGAACAACAATATCAACCAACCAGACCCTCCAGAGCTCCTAGAGACTAAGCTACCAACCAAAGAATACGCACATGGAGGGACCCATGGCTCCAGACTCATATGTAGCAGAGGATGGCCTTATCTGGCATCAGTGGGAGGGGAGGCCCTTGGTCTTATGAAGACTGGATGCCCAGCATAGGGGAATGCTAGGGCAGTGAGCAGGGAGTGGGGGTGGGTAGGTTGGGGAGCACCCTCCTAGAAGAGGGGTAAGGGGGAGAAGATAGGGGGTTTGTGGAGGGAAAAGCAGGAAGAGGGATAACATTTGAAATGTAAATAAATAAAATAACCAATAAAATTTTTTAAAAATGTAAAAAAAAAAAAAAAAAAGAAACATAAAATATTCTGTTCCGATAAGCACACCCCTCCTAATCCTTTCAAATAACCACATTCTCTGGTAACTAAGCATTCAGATCTATGAGTCACTGGGGGGCTATTCTCATTCAGACCACTATAGACACTGTGATGGTTTGCATTTGCTCCGCCCAGGGAGTGGTACTATTAGAAGGTGTGACCCTGTTGGAGTAGGTGTGTCACTGTGGGCTATAAGATTGTCACCCTAGCTGCCAGGAAGTCAGTCTTACACTAGCACCCTTCAGATGAAGATGTAGAACTCCCAGCTCTGCCTAAATTATGCCTGCTTTGGACACAGCCATGCTCCTGCCTTGATGATAATGGACTGAACCTCTGATCGTGTAAGCCAGCCCCAATTAAATGCTGTCCTTTATACGTCTTGCTTTGGTCATGGTGTCTGTTCACAGCAGTGAAACCCTAACTAAGATAAACACCCCATCCTTCTTAGTGTTAGTTTTTCTCGAAAGGCCTGGTAGAATTTAACAGAGAAAATACTCAATCCTGTCCTAGGCTGTTCTTTATTATTGCTCCAATAGTACTGGCTGTTATAGATGTTCTTGAGCCTTTTTGATACTCTCTTGGTTCAGTTTTGGTATGTCAAATGTATCTGAAAATGTATCCATTTATTTGAAGGTTTTCAAATCTATTAAATAAGAATTTTTCAAAATATTCCCTATCTATTGTTTGGGACAAGTGATATCTGCTGTAGTTTCTGTTCTGATTTGTCATGCCTAATTTTACTTGTTTTCCGTTTTCTCTTTCTTTAAGTTTGCCAAGGGATTTCTCATTTGTTTATGCATTTATTTTTAAAGAACCAGCTCTTTCACTGGTCCTTTGTGTTATTCTTTTTATTCCCGTTCCATTAGAGTCAGCTCTGATCATTATTATTATTATTATTATTATTATTATTATTATTACTATTATTTATTTATTTATTTTTGGACATTTACTTTACATACATTTCAAATGTTCTCCCCTTTGGAACTCCCCTATTTCATCCCCCCTCCCCCTGCCTGTATGGGGGTATTCCTTCACCCACCCACCCACCACCATCTTCCCTCCTTGGCATTCCCCTATACTGGGGCATCTAACACCCTCAGGCCCAAGGGCCTCTCCTCCCCCTGATGGCTAACAAGGCCCTCCTCTGCCACATATGTGGCCAGCACCATGGGTCCCTCCATGTGTATTCTTTGGTTGGTGATCCAGTCTCCGGGAGCATCAAGGGGTCAGGCCAGTTGACACTGTTGCTCCCTTTCCATGGGACTGCAAACCCCCTCAGCTCCTTCAGTCCTTTCTCCAGCTCCTCCATCTGGGACCTCACACTCAGCCCTATGGTTGCTGTGAAGTGACTCTTGGATATTCTGAACTTTTGGGCTAATATCCACTTAACAGTGAGTACATACCATGTTCATTCTTTTGTGACTGAGTTACCTCACCCAGGATGATATTTTCAAGTTCCATCCATTTGTCTGCGAATTTCATGACGTTGTTGTTTTTGTTGTTGTTTGTTTGTTTGTTTTTGAGACAGGGTTTCTCTGTATAGCCCTGGCTGTCCTGGAACTCACTCTGTAGACCAGGTGGCTGAGTAGTACTCTGCGAATTTCATGACGTCATTGTTTTTAATGGCTGAGTAGTGCTCCATGTGTAATTTTAGTTTGTGTTTTCATTGAACTATTCTGGCTTTTATAAGATCTAGAAGTACATTATGTAATTATTTAATTGAAATAGGCTTAACTTTCATAAATTTAGGCGTTCATGGCTACAAACGTCCCTCTTTAAACTGCCTTCATTTTGTCTCATAGGTTCTACCTGTTTTGTTTTATAAAATAAGAGAGAAAGACTGTGTTTGGTGGATATACAGTCAGGTGTAGGCGAAGGAGTGGCCTCTGTGGGTCCATGCTGACGTATTCCTTCCCTGTCTGAGGGACCAGCCACATGACATATAGTATAGAATAGAGTTTATTCAGGGCATGGTGAGGGGAGTTGAGAGAAAGGGAGAGACAGACAGAGAGAGATGGGGGGGGGAGGAAGAGTAGAGGAGTAGAAGCTAGCCATGAGCATGTGGAGAGAGAGGGGGGAAGGGAATGAAGAGAGAGGGAGCAAACAAAGCACTAGGAGCAAGAGAGAGAGGAGGGGGCAAGCAGCCCCTTTTATAGTGAGTTGGGTACACCTGGCTGTTGCCAGGTTACTGTGGGGTGGAGCCTAGGCTAAATGCCATTCTCATTTGATTCTAGGAAACTCCAGATCCCCCTCTAATTTCTTCAGTTATCTACTAATTTCTCAAAAATATAGTAGTTGATCTAGGAGTATTTGTATATTTTGTGTTTTCCCTTGCTATTGATTTTTAGTCTTACCCCATTCTCATCTGATAATACACAGCAGGTTATTTCAACTCTTTGTTCTGTTAAGATAGCCTCGGACGTGATGTATTTTGGAGAAAGTTAAATGATACACTTTAAGCACCCACACTTTATAGCTATTGGGTAGAATATTCTGCAGTTGTCTGTTAAATCCATTGGGTACGTGGATATTTGGTTAGCGTATTGACAATCATTGCATTTTCCTAATGATTTTTCTTTTATTAGTATTGTCTTCATTAGAGTTTCTGTTGCTTGATGATACACCATGACCAAAGCCACTTGGGGAGGGAAGGGTTTATTCTGCTTACACTTATTTCTATAGCACAGTTCATCATCATAGAAAGTCAGGACAGGAACTAACACAGGGTAGGAACCTCGAGGCAAGAGTTGATGCAGAGGCCACGGAGGGGTGCTGTTTATCGGCTTGCCCCTCATGGCTTGCTCAGTCTTTTTTTTTTTTTTTTTAACAGGGCCCAGGTTCGGGAATCTAGGAACTGCAGCAAACACAATGGGCTGAGACCTCCTCTGTTAATCACTAATTCAGAAAATGCTCTACATCCGTTTCTTGTGGAGGCTAACTCTGCCTGATGACTCTATACAGCTTGTATCAAGTTGACATAAAATTAGCGGTTACACACATGTAGTGACTCTCCTCGTTAATCTTGTCTTAATGTTTTGTCAGGTTTTTAATCAGATACTCCATCTTGCTTTCGTTCGTTTGAAAAATTATTTTCTGCCCTTTCATTTTGTGTGTTTTTGTCAATGGGATATGTTTCTTAGACACAACAGATGGTTTAATCTTGTTAATTTATCCAAAGACAAACTTTCCTTTTAATTAGAGAGTAAACTTTACATTCCGGATTTTTTAGGGTATGTGTGCTAATTCTATATAGGTTTTTTTTAATTTGAATATTCTTTGTTCTTTTCTTTCCTTCTTTATCATAGTAGAGGTTTCCTGTTTATTGGAATAAAAATGTTTGAATCTTTAACAATTATCTTTGATCATTTATTCCCCTAATTAAATTCATTCTTTCTCATGCTCTTACAATTGTGACCGACCATCTTTCTTCTTCATCTGCATTTAGGCTATGGTAAATGTCTTCTGCGATGATGGCTTAGTGGTCATGAATTGGTGTGTTTTATCTTTACGCCTCTCAGGTTTGTTTGTTTGTTTTTTCGAGACAGGATTTCTCTGTGTAGCCCTGGCTGTCCTGGAACTCACTCTGTAGACCAGGCTGGCCTCAAACTCAGAAATCTGCCCGCCTCTGCCTCCGGAGTGCTGGGATTAAAGGCGTGCACCACCACTCCCCGGCATACGCCTCTCAGTTTTAAGTGATCGCTTTTCTGGATACAGTGGTCTTGATCAGCAGCTATTACTCTCGGGACTTAAGTTCATCAGCTTATGCTTTTCTGTTTGGTTTCCGAGGTTCTGCTAGGGTTCTGAGATAAATCGGAAGAGTTCCTATTTAAAGGTGAGCTGGTATTCTTTTAATGTTCTTTCTTTCGTTCGTTTTTATTGGCATTCTGTCTCCAGTGTAACCTGGAGAAGTTTTTCCTTCCAGACACACCCAAGGGTCCTGTGTGTCCCTTTTCCTTGATAGCCTTATCTTTACTTTGAGAATTTTTTAACCATAATTTTATTAAATAATTTTTGATGCCTAGTTTTATATCTCAGTTCCTTCTTTTACACCAGAGTGCCTTAGGATTGGCCCCTTGTTAATCTCCCAGAATTCTTAAAAATTATGGTCATGATCGCTTCTATTTCTTTATTGTTATCTGAATCACTCAATTTCATCTTATTCAACTTGAATTTTTTTGCCCAAGTTGTTTCTTTTGTTTGTTAGTTGTTGGGTTTCTTTGTACGTTTATCTATTTCCTGTTTTTTATTTTTATATTTTTAATGTAAAGTCTCTGGTAGCCCAGACTGGCCTCAAACTCATTCTCCTCTGAGAATGATGCTTAAACTTCTAATTCCCCGTCCTTATGCTTTCTTCACCGAGTTCTGGGATTATAGGCATCAACTGCCACACCCCACTTCCATCCAAGTCTTAAATTCACTTCTTCACTTCACCCTCCGTCTGTTTTTCTGAATATTCTTTGAGGTAAAAAATGATATCTAAAACTATACTTTTGAATTTTTTTATCCAAAATTTTAGTATCAAAATATTTAGTTACTAAAGAATTATGAATACTTGAAGAAGCTGTATTGCCTCATTTTTCATACTTTTATTTCAAAATTGCAATTTCCATATATTTTAGGATATATACATATTTATGTCTCTTTATATATTTATAATTTTGTTTGCGAGACCTCTTAATGAACAACCATTTTTTTGAAGTCTGAATCTTCATCACTACCCAATGAGTAAACACAGACCACAGTAACAGTAATTTAAAGAGAATTGGACAAACTAGGAATTTAAAAATTAATGAGTGAAAATGGTATTAAAATTGATAATAAAATTAGTAAGCAGTGGAGGAAGTAAGGAAGACTCAAATAGGATAGAGCGTTCATTACTTTTCTCATTTCTGTGAGAAAGAACCTGAGAAAAGCAATGATGGAAGGAAGAGTTTATTTGGGATCATATTTTTAGGGTGCAGTCCACATGGAAGAGAAGGCATGCTGGCTGGAGGCTGAGGGAGCTGGTCACACTGCATCTGCAGTTGGGAAGCGGAGACAGACGAAGGCTAGTGCTCAGCTCACTTTCTCCAATTCAGTCCAGGCCTCCACCCTGTGGGTGGTGCCAGCCACATTCAGGTGTCTTTTCTTTAATTAAACCTTGCTGGAAACAGCTTCACAGATACACACAGAAGTATAGGTCCATAATGGTTATAATCTAGAGGAGATAACAATGAAAATCAAAATCACACAGAGAGAATAAAAGCATATGGGATGAAGGTATGAAAAATATGCTAAGGGGAAAACACAATAAACCAACACAGAGCCAAATGATTAAAGAAAACAGTGGAAAGATGAATGCTCTTCTTCCTCTTTGGCCGAGGCATTAGAAGATGGGATGTTTTGCCAAAGAGTTCCTCAGTATACCCGGCCTGGAGAAAAGAATGATATTAAATCATTTTTGCTCTAAAATCCTAACAGGTTAGACTAGAAAGGGCTTTTTGCTAGATAAACCTTCTGGAATTACTTGCAGTAGCAGGGCAGTAAAACCAAAGGCTTCTGTGCCGGGGTGGTAAGGCCTGGAGACTGTGTCATCCTGTGTGCCTGGCCGTGCAGTCTCTGTCTTAGAGTATATTCACATGCACCTGATCTTGCTCCTCTTTCTGGATGTCCCACTATAGTCTCCAAATGTAACCTTCTTCTGTGCATCTTGGTCATGTGAACCTATGTATGTGCCTATATCCAAGTCACAGCCAGTTTCTGGGCTCGAATTAATTATCTGGTAATCTTCTATTTATCAGTGATGGGTGGAGGCCTTTGGACTTGGGGATATAAAAGTGCCAGGACAGGGCTTTCTCCTGACAGAAGGATTTTCTTGTAAGCTCACTCTGTTTGTTTGTTAGTTTGGTTGTTTTGTTTGGCTTTGTTTTTCAAGACAGGGTCTTTCTGTGTAGCCCTGAATGTCTTTGAATTAACTCTGTAGACCAGGCTGACCTCAAACTCAGAGATTTGCCTGTTTTTCTCTCTGGAATGCTGAGACTAAAACCATGTGCCACCTTGTCCTGGTCTGTAAGCACATTCTCAGGGTGGCTCCCTACTCGGCTCTGGAGATTAAGTTAGGACATACAGGGACCTTTACTATCTGTTTACAGTGAAGAACACATATGTCCCATCTTAAACTATTTTTTTTCAGAGTATCAGATTGTGTGTTCAAGGCTTTGTTCTTGCGTAAAACCCTGCAGAGCAGCGGCCTCCCCTTTCTACCATTTTACCTACTGCTCGGTGTTAAGATTCACTGTTTATTTTTACAAATCTGAGCTGAAATCTTCCTGTATTTCACCTGGTCTTTGCCTACTGTGCACAGGTCCACTCCTATGCTTTGCTTCACTACCTACATTCTCCTATGGTCAAGCACTTGATGATAATTTCAGACTTCTGTAAAGACCTCAGAAACTGCTAGATCTCTCTAATGCGCTGTCCAATTGCCTTCTTATGAAATTCTTCAAAAAAAAGAATAACTGCTTCTCTTCATTGTTTTTTATTTAATGTCATTGTTACTGCTCTGACAGTACAATTTCTCATCTTTCCCCCAGTGCCTGTCTATCTCCTATCCCTAGGGAAAACTCAGCTTAGGCTGCTCCTACATAGACATTTCTTAGAAACCTCAGCTCACAACCTTCTTCTTCTCACTTGAAATTATTTAATTATTGTGCCATGATTTTTTAAAGCTTTAAATATTAGCAATCACACTATTCTACACTTTGGTGCTCTAATATTTTATTCACTAATTATATAATGAATATATTATTTCTCCAGACAGACTGTAAGTCTCTGTGAGCTGAGAAGCCTGTTTTGAATTTTCTTATACTTCAAGGTTAGGGGTCACACATAGACTGTGACAATGCACAATTTCTTGTTAATTGGGATGTTCTGTTCCACTGATCTTAGAAGATATTTTCAGTAGAGTATTCCAGGCACAGAACATAAATCAATTAAAGATGGCACTCAAGACAAATGGACCTACCATCCCCATTCATAATTTCCTGAAGCCATAGTTAATAAGGATATAGCCCAAGTGAGGGCACAACTCTCAGTCATGTGCTAGTTCTGGCTAGGCTTTCCTTTCTTCACTCCTTCTACCACATCTAGCTGGGCAGGTTACAACCGTCACAGCCATGATGTTTCAGAACCACTAAGGTTCATACAGAAAACCTATTACAGAACTTTCCTGTTCCTTCTATCCTTTCTGTTCCCATTCCTGAACTCTCCCAGAATCAGGGAAATTTACTTACTTCCTATACAGTCAGTCAGTTGCACAAATGTTCAGATGCAAAGTCTTATTTAGATTCCAAATGAATGGGATGAAGATTTCTAAGAAGATAGCTCTGTCTTCTTGGTCTCAACCCAATCAGAGCAAAGTAGAATGAACCAGAGTTCATCCCTTCCTGGATCCCATTATCTGCTGTGAATTAAGTCACAGAAAACTATAGTTTATTAGATGAATTGTTACCACAAGACATGTCATGCTTCTAGCCAGAAGAAAGTCTAGCCAAGTCTGACTTGATAAATTTAGCCAGGAGCACCATATCCATTTTATGAGCATGGTTTATAGGAGGTTAAGTGCTAAGACACAGGGCCACTATTGGAATGAGAGCTCAGGAAAGGAGAGGCAAGTCGGCTACACACAGTGAATTAGACATGATGGAGGAGGTGGTGTTTCTTTGGAAGTGCAGTGGGCAGAAGCATTCAAGGTAGGAGGGAGAACTTGAATTAAGCCCTGGCTAAAAAGTAAGTCTTATGAGTTCAAAGACAAAAGAAGACTGTTCTTGCTGAAGCCAGTGAACAATTTCTGCTGGCGAATGTTTAAGGTTAGATAGTCAAGGTATTTCATGGTGTTACTGTTGTTGTTGTTATGTTCTTTAACTTTGTTTTTGGTTAGTTGTGAAAGCCTCATCACTGGACTTTATAATAAAAATGGAAACCTAAGGAAGGAGAAAATGAAAACCTGCCAGAGGGAAGAGCTTTTGGGCAATGTAATTGCTACTCCAAAGACACAGTTATGCTCAAATTTAGAAAACATTAAAAAGGGATGATAGTAGCCATGGAAATGTCTGTAAACTGTGTAGCAAATTGTCTTATTGATATACAAAACATTCAAACTGCTGAAGAGACGTATCACTGCATCCAAGGAAGCAATTCAAGGCAGGGGGATGGAGTAAACTGTTTGACAGGCAATATTAATTAGCGGTAAATTGCTAAGATGGTAGACGTTGTGAAACAGAATCGGGTTTCACAGTTTCTAGGATCACATGACAGTTCCCTTTACTTTGTCTCACTCACAATGTCATCTCAGCCATTGAATGTCATACTTCTCTATGGCAGCTCTATCACTTAGCATCAGTTACCTCAGCAAAAGCAAACATGCTTATCTTCTTGCTCTGACTCCAGCATCGGCAAAACTGGCCCTGTGTGCTTTCTCCAGGTATCCAGCCAAGGGCCACTACCAAACTCCTTGTCCTCATTGTTGATAAAAACTGTTTTACTTTAGTATCCATTGAGAGAAAGTAGAGATTAAAAAAGGAACCTTTTAAAATATTGAGAGAAATAATGCATAGCTCTAAACAATGTCTCACAGAGAGCAGCTTCTCAAACTGCTGTGGTGATGCCAGGGGTAGTCACCTGAATGTAGAGGTGACAAAAACCATTGGCAACAGCCAAGTGTTTCTGAATATACAATGCCCAAAAGTTAATTCAAAATCAAATGCTATATCCAAGGTGCTCAAAGCACTGCTTATTTATGTTGTATCCCATGACTTCACTGTAATCTTGGCTCTGAACATACAACATGCATAATTCATACTGTGTGTACTGTACACCATCAGCTACAAGAGGAGATACAGATAGAAATGTGTACCGTCAACTAAGAAGTCAAATAAATGAGGCCTGAAAAATCATGAACTGGTGATACTTGTCAAGGAATATTACTTGATTAGTGCAGAAGAAAGCCAGGTTATGGCATGTAAAGAACATTAAGGAGACAGTTAACATAGACTATTCTTAGTAGCAGCTTGACTATAACATGAAAATTTCAATAACAAGTAACCACAAATAGTTCCAAGGAAAAGTGATAATATTTAATTGATGAATGATCTTCTTATTCAGTCATTGTCTCAAACACATTTATGGCTGCTGAGAAGCAACAAGCAGAGAGTTTAAAGCATTTAAAAAATAGGTCAAGAGCATAACTAAGGAGACAATACCCAAGAGAAAGAGCATGAACTTTTAGAGATGAGAGCTATCCAAGTTTATTTTATAACACGGAGGAGACAAGATTTGGACTGAGGCATCTAGACACTAAACTATGCAATGAATCATCATCCTCAGTTTCTTTGAAATAGTCGATAAACCTCACTGATGGCTCTGTAAACCAAAAAAGGAGCATGTGTTTTATAAATAGAACACCCTCAGATATAACTGACCTTTAGAGTTGCAGACGCAAAGTTTGCCGCCTTTCTCTTGAACTCCATACATCTTAGTTTTCAGTCACAAGAGCAGATACAGATAGAAGTATGCACTGTCTGTGTGCATGCACATATGTTGTACTTTTAAGGGTGATGACATCTGTAGTACCATCAAAGGAATCTTTTGTGGTTACATAATGAGAAAGTCAAAAGCTGGGTTTCAAACTCTTTAGCTCAAATCATTTATGTGTGGCAAAATTCTTGTGTGCCTTCAGTTTTCTACTCTAGTCAGAAGAGCAATGTCATTCCATGATGAACTTAGAACGGGAAAGTACCAATCTTTGTTGACTAGTAGAACAAATGGCCACTGGTTTCCATCTTATGCTTCGGGCTTCAGAACATCTTTTGATAAATTCGGAGGGACAACTGCATGCAGAGACATAAACTGGATTCTTCATAAACCTTTGTCTTCTCAGAACTGGAAAGGAAAAAAAAATAGGCCAAAAACAGCTTAACCATATAAAAATATCTAATTTATACTTTGAGGTTTATCAACTAGTATAAAACACTATTTTAATTCTTTAAATAAATTAAAAGTTCTGTATTCACCAATTTTTAACTTAATCCCTTCCCTATATATTAATCTACTTTTCCTCTGCTAAGCCTACCTTTGCTCAATATTTCCCAAGACACTTAAATACCAAACTATCTTTTTAAGATACAAAAGTATCTAATTCCTTATTAATCTTCTGAACTTTCCTGACCTAAGGAGACAGTGTAAGAGCCTTGTAGTATCAGAAACAGCTGAGACCTGTGGATGCACAGTGCCTTTGCTGTCAGATCAATGCTGAGATGCTCTTGACTTCAGGAAGAAGTCAATGTTTAGCATTTTGTAATATTGTTGTGCTGGAGAAAAACCCAGGGCCTCACCTTGCTAGGCAAGCACTCTGCGACTGAAATAATCCACATTCCGTACACTGATACACTTTCAAACGCAAGTAAGAGAGAGCAGTTCAACGGGGCTTAAAGGGAAAACAGATGGATTGTTTCAGATAATTCACTGTAAAGCAAGGAGCCTAGGATGGACAAAGGTGGCCCCGGGTGCTCAGCCTAGTCGGAATTTCTTTTCCATCTCCTCTGCCACCCTTCTCTTGTTCACTTTCTTCTCAAACCATCCACCTCCTACTCCTCCAACATACACTTGAAAAAAGAATTTCCAACAAAAGTCTTGGACTGTTGCCTCTAAATGCATAAGCTTTGGCCAAATCCCCAGTCCCAACCGTAAAGACTATATAATACTTCAAGGGAACCCTTTGTCCTAGTCACACAAAAGAGTGAGCAAGTTACCCCATGAGCAAAACCTACAAACATCCAGTGTTGCCTTCAAATATGCCTTGAGTTCACTAGAAATGCAGGTAGACCGCTTCCAAAAACCTTAAAGGAAAGTAGACTTCAGCTCACCTTTCCACAGAAACATCAGCAATTGATACTGTCTGTGTACAGTCCAGACTGACAGCTGTCCTGGAAGCAGTGCTGGCAAGGGATTCCTGCATCAGGCAAAGCTTAGCCTACATGACTCATAAGGTCACGTTTGACTCTACAATTCCATTATCCTTGTTAATTTCCCCAATTCAATTTGCAGTACAGGATAAACAAACCAGCCTAATTTGATCTGGAACCTCTGCAGGCTATCACAGGTCATTTAATCTAAAACACATGGCCCTACCCATTCCCGTGTTCTGCAAAGTCGTCTAACAGACCCTGTCTTCACAAAGACTCCGAGTTATTAGTTTACTCATGGCCTTTCCAGCCGCTTGCTTATTTGACAATTGCCTTTGATTTTCCTTTAGATTGGGGTAGAGGGAACATAAAAGAGTTTTCTCCTTTCTAAATTTCTTAAGTCATATAAATAGCAAGTCCAGATGAATATTACCTTGCTTATATTTTACTTCACAGTGTGCCTTCTCTTTTCAGGGTTGAGTCTGAGAAATTGGATATGGGCTATATAGATAATCACAGGTCTGGAAAAATCTACCAAGGCAGATTTTCAGAGATGAATGGTCAGATTTTTTAAGTTTAGATATTAATATAATTTATAAAATTGATATACTGCAACCTAGTTAGAACTGGGGTACTAAAACAACTTAAGTCTGACTCATTAAGGAACGTTCACATAGACCAGTTAGATGGCTCAGCTACCAAGCCTGACAACTTAAATTTGATTTTTGAGAACCACATAATAGAAGGAGAGAGCCAAGTCCCCAATGCTGTCTTCTGACCTTCTAATAGGTGCCAACACATGTAGATTCCTATACATACACCCACATTCTCTCTCTCGTGTGTGTGTGTGTGTGTGTGTATACATTTAAAAAGGGAATATACATGTGTGTTGAATTATATATTTTAACATCCTTTTCATATGAAAACTAAAGCATGTGAAGCATATGTCTTCACAGTTGACAGCAGCCCCCATGCTGAGCATGTTCCGTTTAAATGGGCACTGACCCGGTACAGAATCCAGCCTTAAACACTTGCTGTGTGTCCACTCTTATAACTGATGTTCTTTCTTGTCTTTTGCAGTGAATGTTGTGTCAATGTTACAGGAATTTTGGGAAAGCAAGCAGCAGCAGAAAGCCACATTCTCCAGTGAGGGGCTGGTGGTCTATGAGTCAATGCCTTCCTCTGGGCCTCCCTTTGTGAGCTATGTGACTCTCCCTGGAGGGAGCTGCTTTGGCAACTTTCAGGTAAGAGCAGGCAGCCCCCCCATCAGCAAAAGGTAACTGGGCTAGAGCAGAGTTACCCTCTCACAAAATAGCTAGGAGAGGTTTTTAGATATAGTGGCTAAAGCTGACTCATATCTATCACATATACTGGAAAAAATCAGTGAGATGCTCTAATTTTAAAAAGGAAGAAGGAAGTAGTTTAAATTGTGGTATGCCCTGATACTTCCCTACAGAAAACAAATTTTATAGCATAGAATTTTGTTTCCAAGATAGCTGTTGCTTTTTCCTTCAGGAAGAGTCTGGGGGGAAATGTATAGAGCTAGAAAATAGTGATGAAGTCTTCCATCAGGGCTTTTCTAACAGTTGAAAACCTGCCTTATCATAATTTGGTTGTAATTAAGTATTAATCAATTGAGCCATCCTTGTGGCATATACCTTTAATCCAGCACTCATGAGGCAGAGACAGGTGGATCTCTATGAGTTCAAGGCCAGCCTGATTTACACAGAGAGTTCTAGGCCAGCTAGGGCTACATAATAAAACCCTGTCTCAAAACTAACTAAATATTAAAATAAAAATATCTAAAGTCCACCTTACACCAAAGCATGATCCCAGTTGAAAGCTGGGCTCATGTAATTATGCTTATACCAGGTTCTGCCTCTGTCTGCTTGTAATCCTTTGGAAAACATACTTAACCTTTCAAATTTCCAAGTTTTGAAATGGGAAATATCCACAGGATTAGCCAGAGCTCATAGAAAGTACATTTGTAATGTGTTAGCATGATATATGTGCTAGATTGTAGGGTTTTCAAATATCGTTATTGTTGTGTTTTATAAAAAGTCAAGTATATGTTTTGTAGATGAGGTGGAAGGGGTGCCTCGGCGGGACCATGCTGAGAAGTCCCTTCCCTCTGAGGAACCATCCATGCCGACAGACAGTATAGTATAGAATAGAGCTTATTTAGGGCAGAGGAAGGGGAGTTGAGAAGGGAGGAGAGACAGAGAAAGAAGGATGAGGGGGTGGGAACGAGGAGGAGGGCCAGTCAGGAATACGTGGAGAGGGGGGAGGGGAGAGAGAGAGAAAGAGTCAAAGAGAAAGTTGAGAGAGAGAGAGAGAGAGAGAGAGAGAGAGAGAGAGAGAGAGAGAGAGAACACAAGAGCAGAGAGTGAGGAGGAGCCAAACAGCCCCTTACATAGCAATCAGGCCTACTGGCTGTTGCCAGGTAACTGTTGGGCGGAGCCTAGAAGGAATGCCCACATTTATAACAATACTGGTACATTTGGTTACGCGGGTTTTTTTTCTCTTTGTGTGTAACTGTAGACATATTTCTAAACACTTCTATGCAAAGCATTTGCCAACATTACTCTCAACATCTGGTTGCCCAGTGAGTCAATAGGAAATATCATGCCGGCTGAGGATATAGTCTATGCCCTTAGGAAATCAATGTAAAGAAAAGTTATGGTAATTATGGCGTTATAGTTGAGGGTCACTGCAAGCACAAGCAAGGGAGCTTCTAAAATTACCAGTCCTCTTCATAAGTACCCCGTTAATGCGCTAGGCCGTCCCTCATCCGGGGACTAACAGCGGGGCTTCATTTCAACATGCGGAGAAGCATACACAGCCAAGCTTATTCTGAGCCTTGGCAGCTAAGAAGCCCTGATGAACGTTTTCAGTGTATATATTTATCATGTATGTGTACAGAATTCAACATTTTTAAAGCTATCATCAGACCTGGTATTGTTCTTATTTCTAACTAAATTCTCCCTTTGAATTCATTGTCCTATTTTATCTCATTGCCTGGTATATCTGCTTTACATTGCCTCAAATCCTTTGAATAATAAGAGGATGGTCTAATGTTTTTAAGCTTTTAAAACTTTTTAACTATTGTGCACGCGCGCGCGCGCGCGCGCGCGCGTGTGTGTGTGTGTGTGTGTGTGTGTGTGTGTGTGTGTGTGTGTTCTCACTGTGATGCCATGGTGGTTGAGGGAAGGTCAGAGAAGAGCTTGTGGGAGTCACTTCTCTCCTTCCATCATGTGGGTCCTGAGGCTCAAACTCAGGTCATCAGTTTGGGTGGCAAGCACCTTTACCAGGTGAGCCATCTCACTGGCCCAAGAAAGGTATAATTTAATAAACAGACTAGCAGTGTAGTTTTTGTGGGTTATTGGGGATTGGAGCTGAGATATATACAGCTGAAGGTAACTTAGGCAGCTGGGAAAGATAAAGTGTTCTCACCATAAGGAACAGTGTGTGCCAAGACACACCAAAAGAGGACACCACAAGCACTTCCATGACTTTTAAAGCGTAAGTGTGGAAAGGACTCATAGAAAGTGACATTCAGACACTTGGCCGTCACATCTCGCAAAGGAGTACCGGTTCTATACTAAGAAAAATCAGAACCCTGAATGTGAACAATATATTCAGATATGTTTCTGAAAGACTGCTCTTACGGCAGCATGGAAATGCATCAGGACGGAATGAAGCTAAGACCAGGAGCTCCAGGGTCTGAGTGGTGAACAGCTATGGTGGTGGCTGCATGCACAATGTGGTCGGCAGAGAATATGAAAGCACTGAAGAGTGGCTGGGGGTTGGGAAGTTAGAATGGAAGCTCGATTTTAGCCTTAGCCACTGGCTAAGACAGATGAGGCAGGAGGACACTCTAGAAATGATGGACAGGGTCAGTGAGTAGGGCATTCTGCTCAAAGGGTGTGTTGAGGTTTTTGATACTTCATTTATCCATTAATCTGGGTTTTTTTTAAAATTAGATTGAATATATTGAGTGTATAGGTAGGTTTTGGGAAAACTTTAAGGTCCCTGACATAGAAATGGGTCAAAACACAGTAAACTTTAACAAAATGGTATGGGCCACTGGAAAGATAAATAAGAAAGACATGGAATTGCTGATTAATAAGAAACAAAATAAAAAATTTAAAAAGATATGTGTCTCAATTTTTATGAGACAAGCCTTACATCATAGAAGTGTAATACAAGTGTACTACAAAATATGCTAAAAACAACCAACCCACAAGGGGTCTGTAGAAATGACTAGGTGGTTAAGAGTAGGCACCCTTGTCAAGTGGGTCACAATCACTGATAACTCCATCTCCAGAGGGATCTGTTGTCTCTGGCCTCTGAGGGCACACACACACACACACATACACACACATACACACACTTAAAGCATTTAACAATCCACAGAAATATATATATCTCACTTTCTGGCTAGTAGAAAGAAACTATTATCTTTATAACTCTTCTCTAAGATTATTTCCAAAGAAAAAGCTCGAGTAGAGAGGAAAACTAGTGGTTTCCATTATCTTACTGAAGCATAAATTCTTCTGCAGCAATGGACGACTCAGCAATCCCAGTTTTCCTCCAGGTTTTGTCTCCCGGAATCCCTTTTCTGATCGATGCTTTTTGGCCTAACCTCCACCTCAGCCACATGTCTTGATCTCTTCCAGTCGTCCTCATTCTCACTGTGACCCACGAGCCAGTGCCCCTGCCCTGCCTTCTAGGACGCCACACAGTAATACACGCCACGTACATTCTCTGTATCTTCTGTTGAAAACAATCTACCTCTTCAGATTTCCCAAAGCAGTTGTGTGTTTCTCTATTAGCACCTTACGCTATGGTAACCTGTGTGTACGTCCTGTCTCTAATAAAATGTAAACACCTCAGGGCAGGGGCCCATATCCTTACAACCTCATAATCTTAAGTACTGCTGCTTCACATGGTAACAGCCTAATAAATTTTGCTGAATCAATACTCAAATGACTAAATAACAAACTCCAAGAATAACTTAATGTCATTATTCTTGTATGTAATCAATAATCTGCAAAGATATCCCACTTAACTTTTCTAGGTAGTGCTATAAAAGTTCAGTGATCTGAGCCTTTATATTGTTTATATCTATGGTTTGTTTATATGTTGCTTATCATTATCTTCTTTATATCTATGGTTAAATTCCTAAAGTTTGATGAATGTGAAATAATTGATCCAAGACCCCTTCATTCTCTCTGTATTTTATGACCATGAACAGCCCATGATGGCTGCACTTGTACCCAGACATGCATTATGTTTACAGTCAATAAATGCACTCAATTTAATATATCTAAAAAGAAATGCATTTGTCACATGAAATATATATATAAAGGACATGCATTTAAGAATTTTAGTGCTCTTGTTTTGTTTTATCTACCCTGAGAATTATAACTTTCCCTATTGTCTCATAAATTTTGACTCAAATGATAGGACTTCCCTTAGGTTGTAGATCCAATATCCTCCTTGTGGTCTTAAAAAAATAAATGAAAACTCTTCAGCAGGGAGGCCTCTGGGTGACTTCTCTGATCATCCCAAGGTCTCCTTTTTCTTTTAATGTTTAAATCATCATAATTTAAGGTTCTCAGGAGAATTGTTAACATTCTTGCTTTAAAAGATCCAGAACTTCCTGAAGCAAATGCATTTTGAAATGTCTTTGGGTGGTTGGCAACCAAATCAGGCTCCTTAAGCCATTTGTCCCTCCAAAATATGATTGAGGGAGAAAAACCAGGAAAGAAAAAAAGAATAAAAATTTCTCTAGAAATGATATCATGCACCTTTTCTTCGTCAGTTCAAACCATCTTAAATGCTTTTTTGCCAAATAACATTTGGCCATGTTTTGCCAGCTGCTGGCATACTATGTTTCATCATGCTATGCCTTTTCACACAACCACATGTCACCTCTGTGCATTGCAAAACATTTCATGATGTATTCTTAATGCCACAGCTATTACAGAAGCATGGAGTAACCATTATGCCATAGTAGGCTTCTTGCTGGTCATGGACATCATCTCAAGTGTGCCAAGTAATGGAAAATGCTCAGGAGAACATGGACTGGGTTAAAGAACTAATCCCTCTGCTTTCAGTAGTTTCATGAAAGCTGTGAGAAATTACACTCACTCATTCTTTAATGCAGTGGTATTCAGAATGATCCTTAGGTTTCTGACTAGTAAAAGGAAAGCTGTCCAAAGCTTGGATGGACAAAAGCTAACACTGATTTTTATGCAAAGCACCTCTTATTGGACTAAATGGGGAGCTTGTGTCCATGAAGGCTAATTAAGAAGCTTTCAGTTAATCTTGACACCAAAATCCTCCCTCAGCAAAATCCACATAGATGGAAGAGGGATGGAGAGAGGGCAAGAGAGCACTGTAGTCCTCCCTTTAGACCTTCATACATTACTATAGTGTGGAAAAAGAGAAGTGAAAATGTGGCATTCTTTTAAAATATCTAAACAGGAAACAAAATAACCTACTGATACAAAAGTTTCCCAAGAAGTCATATTGGAACACATCACTACAGTTCCTTATCAAAGAAAGCATTGAATGTTGTAAGCATTAAGTAGAGATTTGTGCATTCTGAGTGTGTTTTCATTGTGCCAATTTTTTTTCCGAGGGAGGTCTGGGCAGTTAATCCTTCCCTAGGCACACATAATAACATCTATGAAAACCAGTGGCATTTACACTTTCTATCATGAGAACAAACAAGGCTCCAGCTCATCGTTCAGACTTTCTTACGAATTCAAAAGGAAACCCACTCATTGTTCCAGCAACTGTTTCTGTTTCTAAACTCAAAAGAAAACTTCAGTATCATATTTTATATTTTTATGTTAAAAGTTTGTGATCCATTTTTTTTTTTAAAGATCATAATGTGGTCTCTCTATAGAACTGGTTCTCTATAGAACTGGCTAGGATAATTTGGAATTGAGGATTTCATTCTTCTTGTTAGTAAAAGCAAAATTTCCTTTAGGTATAAGACTGTATTATGCAATTATTTACATATGTGAATTATGATTAAAGAAAAATGTGAAACACTGGTATATGGTTTGATATGTTTAAAATTATGGCATTTAACTTATTCTGGGATTATATCTTTCTTAATTCTTTGGGTGCTGTTGTTAAAAGTGTTTCGTAGAAAGTGAGCAGAGATGTTCTGTGCCATAGTGGGTTCTAGATTAGCAGCTGTACATGAGGATGTTCTGTGCTATAGTGGGGTCCTAGATTAGCAGCTGTACATGAGGATGTTCTGTGCTATAGTGGGTTCCTAGATTAGCAGCTGTACATGAGGTTGCAACTTTCAGTATCTCTACCAGCAGGTTCTTTTTGTTGTTGCTGTTTTTCAAGACAGGGTTTCTCTGTGTAGCCCCGGCTGCCCTGGAACTCACTCTGTAGACTAGGCTGGCCTCGAACTCAGATATCCGCCTCCCTCTACCTCCCAAGAGCTGGGATTAAAGGGATGCACCACCACAGCCCGGCGTACCAGCAGGTTCTCGATTACCTCACTCAACCCATTTTAACTTCTGTCTGGTGTTGCTCAATGGGCTGTAGGAAGCCAAAGAGAGAACGCTTGGAGCAGAGGAGTCCTTGCAAAACTCTTTCCCTTCATTTAATGGACTTTAATGATTTTGCCAGCTCTGCTTTTCAAAACCATTTCTTATGAAAGTACGTACGAAAACTATTTTTGCAAGGACTGCTCTGAATACAAGGAAAAGAGGGGTGTGAAATATTGTTTTCTTTTACTTACTTAAGTGATAAACACATGCTACCTGGATAATCAGGCACAAAACACGTTTTATACTTTCATAAATTGCATGAGTCTTCTCAAAACCCAAGAAAGTAGATGTGTATATAAATCACAAGAAAATCAGTTTCTAAAACTGAGGTTTTGCCCATGACTGAGAGAACATTTGATCGGTTCACATATGTAACTAAGCAGAACTGCAATTTTTTTACTAGTAATCAGTGATTGCCCTAAAATTCCATCTCCAGATATAAGTAAAGTTCCCGCCATAAAATCAAGACCGTTGTCCGGTACCACTACTGCCTTAATCCTAAACATTTCTATTTGAAGCAATTCTTGGCTTTTTTCCTGCCTTTGGTACGAGGCTTGGATGTACCACACACTATGCAGTATAACACCTCCTAAAGGAAGAATTTCCTGGTGGAAATCTGCACAGAGAAACACCCTGTCATAACTAATGAGCCCCAAAGACAGTAAAGTTAGTTATGAGCCCATTCTGTTTGAAAGACGCTAACCACCAGACTTTAACAACTTGCATGAAACTTGGAAGTCCATATTATTTTAGTAAGGCCATTTACTCCTCAGCCTTCTTCCTTAATTCTAACCCGCTTCCTCTCTTGTTAAACAAAGTGAATAGAGATGCTTGACCTCCAGGGAGTACAGTAGCACATAGAGAAAGGAAGCTTAGAGAAGACCCCGTGGGAGAACAAGGATGTCAGGATATGTCCGCAGGAGTCTTACAGCCCTTGTAATACACTCTGTGGGAAGATGCTCACTGTCTCCCCTTGCTGAGCAGAGAAGATGAACTTTCTCTCCGTGACCTCCCCCCATCCCTCTCATGTAATCTATTTACACCAAAACTACTATAATTAATAAGCCAATTTTTAGAAGAATTCTTTTTACGTAAATTGTGTGTGTGTGTGTGTGTGTGTGTCTGTGTGAGTGTATGCTATGCGTGTACAGGTGCCTTCTAAAGTGTGAAGAGGGTGTTGGATCTCCTGGACTTACAGGTTGTTGTGAGCTATCTGATGTCAGTGACAGGAACCAAACATTGATCCTCCGGAAGAGCAGTGAGTACTCTTAATTGCAGGGCTATCCATCTCTCTAGCCTCCAAAATAAGCCAATAAATAAATAAATAAATAAATAAATAAATAAAATAAAGAGCTTTGATTTATTCATCCTGTCTTCAACTTAACTTGAAAAAAGATGAAGAGAGAGAGAGAGAGAGAGAGGAATAAACCTGGGAGAGAGGGGAAGAGGATGGGAAAGAGAGGAGAGAAGGAAGGAGAAAGGAAGGGAAGGAGGGAGAGAGGGAGAGAGGGAGGGAGGGAGGGCGAGAATCCTGAAGGAGCATAATACAATTCAGAATTATAATGATTACCAGGGACTTTGGTCTAGGTACATGTGTAGACTATCATTTCAAGCAGAGGTAAATGAAGGAGGCAGGTGGTTTAGATTATGAAATAACATTCTGACCCACCATATGCCTGAACTATTCCTCTAAGCTAACAGGAACTTGTGAGTTTTCCCTGAACACTGGACTCTCAGAGCAGCCCTTCCCCCATGCCCAGCAACCCCAGTTCTCAGTACACACAGAGCTCAGAATTGTCCCCCACACACTTGCCTCCAGCCTGACCTGCAGAGATGCTATTAACCTGACTGATGAAGGCTCAAAGGTTGCCCTTTTCACATCAACATTTGGAAGGGGCAGATGCCAATACATCCACAACCAAATCTATTGGAACACATGCAAATGTTCATGCTTTGACCAGAGAGGTCAAAGTGTTAAAGAACTGAGAGCAGTAGGGTCTGGCTTGTGGAATTCTTTTTGTTGAAGGCTTGCTCGCTGTCAGGATGAAATTGAGGTGTTGGTGACACTGACCAGAGCCCACAGGACATACACACGAACTCTGCAAGTCACTTGCAGAAACTTGGACTAGAGGTTGCAAAGGCAAACTGTTCTCAACCACATGAAAGAGAAGCATTACAACATCTAAGGTTAGGACAGGAATTCTCACCTCTTGCAGTTGGTTTATTTGTTTTGTTACTTGCAAAAATCTTAGCCTGGGAGAGCCCCTTGGGTACAGTGCGCTGTTGAGCAAGGTCTACTAAATTATCACTGATCTGTCTTTAACCAGTAAAGATGCGTCTGTAATTTGGGTTTTCAAATCCTTACAGTCTTTAACTCTTGCAGACACAGTTATTTTTACAGTTATTCCAAACCTTGCTCACCATGCCTTAGCTGCTGTTCAAAGGCACAAAGTAGAGTGTACTTAATTTAGTTCTATAGATTTCAGATAAGAAGGACCCTTTTCTTAATCTTTAAAGCACATGGATAAACAATTCTGGGAAGTCTGTTAGAATGGAGTTGATGTCTTGCCACATGCTTTCCGACAGAACCTATCATATGTAGAATATATGTTTAATAAAACCCTGGATATAAAATTGATGACTTGCCACATGTATCCTGTTTATTTTCTAAAACAAGTTACGGATGAAAATTAATCCATTGACAGATTCTATGAAAGTTATTCTTCATTCTAAACTAGGTCAGAATGGCAAGACGATATCCTATAAGGAGCACATCTATAAATAGTTTTGAAGTGTTTCATAAATTACTAAAAACTATACTAATTTCTTGTTAGGCATTTCTACTAAAAATTTGCCTGGGATTACCAAAATTTTATTTAAGTTATTCTAAGAACATCTTTGCACTCAAAAAAGAAAAGAAAGAAAGAAAGAAAAAAAGAAAGAAAGAAAGGAAGGAAGGAAGGAAGGACATGATTAGCTACTATTTGATTTGAGGACAGCCTACAGATTAATCTTAATTGTATCTTAACATTGTGTTGTTCACAGAAGAAATAAAAACTCCTGAGAATCAATGCAGAACTTCAGTGTAATTTAGAAAAGCCATCAACTCTTAGAACGGCTATCTAAGAACATTGTAACCGGAATGTTGCTGCCTTCCTTGATTCTTATGTAGAACAGTTCCTCAATTGAGAAACTAACATCGTTCTACGTTCACAAAGGGGGATTTACCATGAAACAGGGAAGTTTCTACACAGGCTGACTACACAGCATACTGTCAACATATTTTACCTGAAATTTTTCATTGTTTTTCTTAAATAAGGTTCATGCAATATTGTAAGTCTCAAGACCTACAAAAGTGGATTCTGCCACTGCCAGTTAGAAATGAGATAGGTAGAAGCAGCTGAAGTTGCATTCTTCTAAGAATGGGTCTAGGGACTTCAGCCTCATCTGGAAGGCTTATTAAAATGCATATTTGGGAGCTGGGGAGTCGGATCAGTTGATAAAGTGTTTGCTCCACAAGCATGAGATTATGAGTTGGATTCCCAGTACCCACATTAAAAATAATAATAAAAAGCAAGACATAGAGACATGTGCCTATGATCTCAGCACTGGGTCTTCAAGCTTGCTACCCAGCCAATCGAATTAATTGGTCACCTCCAAGCTCAGTGAAAGATCCTGTCCCCCCCAAATAAAGTGGAAGGCCGGCCAGCAAAATGGCTCAGCAGGTAAAACTGTTCGCCTGATGCTGAATCTCTGGGACCCATGGTAGAAAAAGAGAACCAACCCCCCAAATTTTCTGCTTACCTCTAGACATATTTGCCCAAAGACTGTCCTCCAGGCATGTTTCTTGGTGCACATATGTCTGAAATCAGTACCCCCTCCATACTAGATACAGACATGTATACCATTCACTGTGATTCACCCAGATGAAGTTATTCTGACTCATTTAGTTTGATGCCTGGAATTAGACATATTTAACAATTCTCCGGGTAACAGCAACATGAACATTAAAGGTTTTGAACTTGAGTTTTGGGGTAGATTCAGTGGAGATCTTCATTGGGTCATCTGTGGGCTCCTGATGACTAGCAGGTGACCTAAAATTCAAAATAAAATACAAAGCCAAAGGATTTGGTCTAGGGGAAACTTTCTTATCCAGTAGAACTTGGAAAGCTTAACGGAAATGACTTTTATTCTTGAAGAGTTACCAAACACTTCTTACAATTGTTGGTCAATACTTAGATTATACAATAGCACTTAACCCCCATGATATCTATGAGGACACATCCAGTCAGAGACAAAATTGTGTGTGTTCTCTGATCCAAGCCATAGCTGACCCTTCCACCTCTGCCGTATAGCCCAGAAAAGCAGAAAATAGGGAAGGAGACATTAAGTGACCATTAGCACACGGTTCTCCTCAATAAGCTGGATTTTTGTTATAATGTGCTATTACTTCCCTCAGTTTTTCTTTTACGTAAAGTCAAGTTTGGAATCTTCTGTCAAAGTGACCCATAGAGTATCAAGTGAGAAATATGTCTGGAGTACTAGATGGGTTGAAGGAATGGTATGTGACCTTGGCTAAATTTGGGTTAGCCTTCCTATGAAGTACAAAATAACCTACTGGTCAGATATAATTGAGGGAGAATTTTTGTTTACTTTTTTAAGTCAACAATGCCTTGGGATGCATAACCTTTGCAAACAAAGGTAATGATAAAACCGACCTCATTGGATTGTTGTAATAAGTAGGCATGATATTAACCTCAGTGCTTAGCAAAGTGCCCAAATACTCAGGGTCAACTAAAATATCTCTGACATTGAGCTCTCCCCACAAGTGTGCTAAGAAAATTCTAAACTACCTAAAGCAAGCAAAGCCTCTGTAATAGTTATCTTTTGCTGCATAAATAAATTGTCTCAAAACTTACAAACATGTTCAAGACCCTGAAATCAATTTATCTGGGAATCTCCGGCTCACCATCTGCTGGAGGTGCCAGTCAGGCTGTCGGATGAGATGCCTGTTATCTGAAGGTTAGATTGGATCTCCTCCCAGACTCACCAAGGTGGTTATTGACAAAAGACTTTTTTCATGACCATGTGTGCCTTTCCCTAGGGCTGCTCACAGAAATCATCTAACTTTTCCTCATACGGGTAATCAGAGAAAATGCAAACAGGACCAAGTTGAAAGCCACAGGGGTTTTTTATGAACCAATATCAGAGGGATATACTGTCACTTCTGCCATGTTCCACGGACTAACACTGAGGTGCACATGTGAATGCTGGGAAGAGGGATGGATCACTGAGGGTATTTTTTGGGTCCATCATTGCCTTTAAAAGTCTTTCCCCACCAATGCTACATTCATTCTGTGGTTTTGGGGGTGGGGTGAACTGTAGCTTAACAGGTAGGAGAGGTTTTGTTTCTGCTTTAGTTTTAGAAGACATTAATGATTATAATGGTTTACAATCTACCCCCAAATAAAAGGCAGCTGAGTACCTAGGAAAACATCTGAGGGAGGTCTGCTAGCTACTCACAAAGCATCTAGCTTCACATGCCTACGAAGTCCACAGCTGACTTTGCTAAAGATCATGACTGTTGAATATTCAAGCTCAGAACATTCACAGAGTGCAGAGGATGGAAGCTGTCTCTGGGTATGAGCGAGTAAGAATGGAGAGCACATAAGGCATAGTTTACAGATTTGTATTTATGATGAGGTCTGGTGGAAAAACAGCAAGACTAAACCATACGGCGGCAAAGTCTGATTCCAGCAGGGAGCTGCTTTGAAATAACATCATTCCTCACTTACCCCCACTGACGCCCTTGATAACCAGTTTGGAAAACAATAAAACATCCTGTAACGTGCCATGTTTTATTTTCTTACAGTGGTCCCCACTGTTTGGTGGTGACTCTGAAAGTGCTTGTTCTTACAGGAGCATCTGGACTTTGGTTTTGACACCCCAAACAGACTGCAAATGAGCTAAACTGCTTGCCCAAGTACAAGTTCTTCTGGGGGAAAGGTCCTCCTTAAAGCTCTCAAAACCAAAACAGGCGGCAGTTACTGGCTTGGATTTGTAGATTCAGAAGAAAGCCAGCTGGCTAACATTATAGACATTCTGAAGAACTTGTCTTTCAGACATACAAAAAACAAGAGGGAGGGAAGTTCTTTGATGGCTCTGAACTGATTTTATTTTATGTGCTTATTAACAGGCACACTTTCTCCCCATTGGGAGGGAAAAGCAAGCAAGCAAACAAACAAAAAAACAAAAAACGAACAGTACACCGAATAAGTAAAACAATAAAACAAGTAAAGTCAGGTGTCTGGTTTCACGTCTTGATATTAGCTGAGTCTCCCACCTTCTTTTTCCATGCGTCCCTGGTAAAGGCTCTGTCTATGGCCGGCCTGCCTGCCTGCCTGCTCTACTTTGATATGTAAGGCAGTGCTATACTGCTGTAACTGGGCATGCTTCTTTTGATTTAGTGCTTAGCTGCTCTTACTTAAATAGATATGTACTATGTAATATTAACTATGTAGTGTTCTCTCTCTCTCTCTCTCTCACACACACACACACACACACAAGTTGGCTTAAGCTGTTATTATTTAGATAGAAAAGTCTCTTAAGAGTGCTCTGACCTGACTTTTATTTCCCGAGTTCTAAAACCCTAAGGCTCTGCTGTAGATTTTGAAAAGCCAAATGAGCTGCTGTAACAGATGTTGGCAAGACCTTTGCTTCTTTAATGGGAAGCTAGCTTTTCAAAGAATAATAAACATAACATTGTTTTGCCTATACATTGGCAAAAATGCTCATATCAGGGTCTAAATATAATAGCCAATTATCCTTATGAATTTTAGTCCATGCCTAATCTATTTTCATATTGCTGGATTACAATACCATAAAAGTATACAGGAGTGGTACTTGTTAAGAATAAGAAGTATACGTAGTTATTCTTGAAAGAACTTCTTACACATTTTATCGGGTGTTTTATTGACTATACTATACTTCAGCCTGTTATGCATTCAGTAAATGATAATCGGGCAGGGATGCAAAGAAATTACATCACAGTTATGTAATAGGGGAGGAACACAAAGAAAAATCAAGGCGTGAAGGTAGGAGACAAGAGGCAAAGACCAGCAAACAATTATATTCAAATTGGTCAGTGCCTTCAGCCTGGCTTGAGAGTGGTAGGCAAAAATTCCCAAACAGGCAGCATTTAAGCACCGCTGAAGGACAAACTGACTCAGACCTTATGGTTCTTTATATTTCTGGCCAAGTCTACCACACAAAATAAAACTACATATGCAGAAACTCTCTGATTTAATATAAGTATTCTAACCCATGGAAGATGTCTAAAATTTGAAAGATTTGCTGCCTCAAGCTGTACCAAACGCCATTTTTCTTTTCATCCAACACAGAAGAGACCCAACCCGCCCACACAGATAAACTTTCCTACATACAGTTTAGAATTTCAGCTCTATTCATTTAAAGGTATGTTGGTCATTTCCCTTCACTATACCAAATATCTGAGAGAATCTACTTTAAGAGAATAAAAATTCATTTTGCTTATGGTCTCAAAGATTTATATGGTCTCAAAAAGTCCCTAGTCAATTGCCTCTTCTGCTTTGGGGCCTAGAGTGAATCAGAACATCAAGGCAGAGAGCATTCGTGGTTAGCAATGAGGGGCAAAAAGAGAGAGAAGAGGTGTAGGCTCCCAGTACTTCTTTCTGGGGCTTGTCTTTAATGGCTTAACTTTCTCTTCCATTAGACTCCGTATCCTAAAGTTTCCTCCATCTTCCAATAGCACCATAAGCTGGAGTCCAAGCCTTAAACCTCCCCCTCCTGCTCCTCCTCCTCCTCCTGCTCCTCCTCCTGCTCCTCCTCCTCCTCTTCCTCCTCCTCTTTCTTCTCTCTCTTTCTCTCTCTCTCTCTCTCTCTCACACACACACACACACAATATTTGAACTCAGGACCTCTGGAAGAGCAGTTGGTGCTCTTAACCACTGAGCCATCTCTCTAGCCCGTCCCGTTGTTTTAAAAGTCCTTATAATTTACTACTCTCCCCATGCCCTGACTGTGCACAAGCATCTTAAAGCACTGATCCTGGCTTGGACACTGAAGACTGCTGAAGCATACGAAAACCATAAGCACAAAAGTTCGGAGTGGGGTCAAAAGAAGTGATCAATTGTTACCTGCATGATTGTCACACTAGAACATCCCACCTATTTGGAAGGTTTGGAGACCAGGAATCTAATCATAAGGATTCTAATTGGCTCTATAGTAGTGGGAAGGAAAGACTGAGCTCTAAATGATACAAGTGTGTACGTGTCTGGGGACAAGGCAGAAAGGTCAGTACAGGGTGAAGAGTGCTGAATGCACACAGAGAGATTTGGGTTTTTCATGTTGGGGGAATAAAAACTTTGAGGCTGTGAAACTGAAAGAAGGAAGTGTGACCCTTGGTAGTTTGCCTCTCCTTTCACACCATGCATCATTATGTTTCTGAAAACCTCACATTTCAGGTAGTTTAGAAACTGTGCACAAGAAGGAACAGCCACCAAAACTCAGATAGACTACATCTTACAAGCCTGAGCTCCCTGACTACCCCACTGACTTGTCTTGGGCCTGAACTTTTCTTCATGAGACTAGTTTCCAACTGGGGAACCTTAGTGTCTATAGCTCAGTGTTCCCAGGAACCTCTTGGAGAGCGGTAATCACACCTTTAAATGCTATAAAGATATGGTCTCATTCTATCTCTTATAGGACTCCCACCTCTCTCTCTGGACACTCAAACTACACACCAAAGTGGAACTTGACGAATAGAAACCTTTAAGTATTAGCAAAAGAGGACAGAATGGAAGCTAGATGTACAGGCGAGCACTGTGAACAATTGGGCGTGAGGTAGGGGAACAGAATAGAAGCGAGTTGTACAGGCGAGCACATGGGAACAATGAGGGAGGACTGAATGGAAGCGAGATGTACAGGAGGGCCCATGTGAACAATGGGGAAGCCTGCTAGGAGGATGGATATTATTATTTGGGAGCACGGGCAAAAAATATATTACAGTCTTGGGATTCAATCCCAGGGCCTTGTGTATACTAGGCAAGTACTCTACAACTCAGCTAAAGCCTCACACTCCCTCTCTAGCCCAGGTTAGTCTCAAAATCATTTCTCCCTCCTTCAGCCTTAAAAGTACTAGGAATGCATGGGGCTTGTCACTTTGCCAAACTGAAAGAAAAGATTACTTAATGAGTTATTCAGTACAGGCTGTCTGTGACCCCTAACTTTGGGGAAAGCAAATGGCTTTGGTTAAGTCCGGCTTAATTTTAAGTTTAATTTTCCCCAAACTTGACCAACTAGTTTCCTACCCAGATTAAGTAGGCAAAGTGAGAAGGGCAATTCTCAAGAAAATCAGGGAATTTTTGCTAGAAAAAAGATGGGGAACAGATGGTGGAAAATTAAAGGCAGTAGGTATTGACAGTAGCATCGTTTGCACTAACTTACACGTTCTTATCAGGACCACGATGGTAAAATACATAGCTGACATGCTTTTGTGGAGCATGGCAATGAACCCATCACCATGATCATGCTTGGCTTTCAACCAATCAACGAATCAATTTCAAATCCAACCCTACTATTATTTTATTAAGAAGGACATCATGCATGGAGAACAATGAACTAGTTCAAAGTCTTATACAGCTAAGAGTTGAACACCAACCGTCTGAGTCCAGAACCCATGTCAATGTATACGTGGACATGCACAGAGGTCTAGGGCTGCAGTGTTGGGATGCTGAGATGCTGGCTTCTTTAATCACTCGCTTTCCTTCCTTCTCAAGTGCTGCTTAAGCAGAGCTGAGGCCAGACGGGACGCTGCTAAAGTGGCACTCATCAACTCTCTCTTCAACGAGCTGCCCTCCCGAAGGATCACCAAGGAGTTCATCATGGAGAGTGTTCAGGAAGCAGTAGCCTCCACCAGGGTGAGTACCCAAGGGAGGAGAGGGGTGACCTCTATGAGAACATTGAGCAGTTGAGTCTTGGGAAATACTCATTTCAACTATGTGCAGGTTAGATTTTGTCTGGTGACGTACTAACTCGCAGCAGAATGGAACCTTAGGTTGGAAATCATGAAGGTGGAGCTGGCTGCCCATTGTGCATCTTGCTAATACTCTTGACAACCCAGGATCAAAACCCATCAAGTTTCAGACTGAGGAGGATCACATGGTCACGCTGATTCCAATGTTTGCTTTTTTAGGTATATAGGTATTTTTTAGAGTCCAAGAATGTATGCAATGGAAGAATGACTTATAATCTAATATTAAATTAGTTCTAATTTTTCCCAAACTTAACCAATTATGCTAATTATTTGAAGTCCTTACTGTAAATGCTCATTCCCCAGCTGGTGTGCAGTCTTGCAATTTATAGCGTTAAAAAGCTGCGGGCTGCTGAGACACCTCTATGTGTTAGAATAATCATGGTTCCTAGCCATTTACATCTTCTGGTAAGCTTTGAAACTTTCCTCACAATTAAATGCTTTGAGAGAAAAATCAAACAACAAAACATGTCTTAGAAATTTAAATAAGGACATTTCTCAGCCATCTGTGGCTGATATTTACTTGTCCAATAAATGGTGGAGAGCTCCTTCCTGATATTTCTACCTGTAAGCCACAGAAGAAACCTGGGACCCACCTACAGCAGATGTTTTTCTCTGTGTGCTCAAGGGCAGGGGTTTGAATGATAGAAGAGCAACCGTTGTCACTTTTCTTCTGTTCTTCTCCCCCTCCCTCCCTCTCCTTCTCCCTTCCCCTCCCCACTCCCCCCACTCCCCCACCCTCCCACCTTCTCCTCTCTCAGACAGGGTCTTACAATGTTGTCCTGGCTGTCCTGGAACTCACTATGTAGACTAGGCTGGCCTAGATCTCACAGGAATCTGCCTGCCTCTGCCTCCTGAGGACTGGCATTAAAGACCAAAGTTTGACGCCATCCCCCACCCCCTTTTTTTGCCTCCTAAGCTGAATTAACAGGCTCTATCTTTACAGGGCTGAAGCAGATGATCAGACTGTTAGGGACTCTTTTCCCTTATGAAGTGCTCTTATCACTTAGAGGAGAGGTGGGGCGGCAAGACAGTAGGACTGGCTGGGTGAAAGTGGAGAGTTCTGCACTCTATCTGATCTGAAGATAAAAGGAAGCCTTTATTTTCTGACCCTGTAAATTTCAAGTGCCTTTGAGGAAGAGAACTTAGGAAAATGGTGCCTGATTTATATACATGTGGAGTTTACTTAGGAACAGGAAAGGGCTCTCAATGTAAATGTAATTTGTCATTTTTTTCATGGAAATTTCTAAAGAGAGAGAATATATATGACTTGCAGGCTTCTGGATGGATTTCCCCTAGGAAATCTAAAAGGCCAACATAAATATTTCAGAAGCAGTGTGTTAATGTTATTGCATTCAAAGCTATACATTTGCTGCTGTCTCATGCTGACAGTTGTTTGTTCAGTCTCTGAACCTTGCTATTGCCCACCGACCTGGGAATCCAAGGCCATGGGGCACTGAAGGAGGTCTGAATACCATTCCAGAGCTTGTGTTTGCTGCTTAGTGCTGTTCCTTACAACCAAGCTTAAAAAGAATTTCATTTCTACCTGTCGCCTACCTTGCTTCTTAAAGATTAAGTGGCCTGAGTATAAAAAATATAAACCAACAGACACCTACGTTGTCAATGGCAGCTTATTATGAAAACTTACCTTTAAGAGACATGTAGGAAGAAAGGAATGGGTCATGCAACTGCACAGTTGTTTTAAGTTCTATTATACAGTCTTGCCTGATTATCGTTGAAATCAGGGTAAGGTCAATGTTGCAAGATTTCCGTAATCCACATTGACAGCCATAGAGAGCAGACACACATGCATTAATATAGGAATTTATACAGCAAATTAATATAGCAAATCTATAGGAATTCCTACTTTGGGATCATCATCCTATCAGCAGTTATACAATGTGCTTGCTACCATTTTAAGCTAAGGCCACATTCAAGCTGATTAGGAAAGACTCTTTACTTGAGTCATGTGGGACTAAGTACCTTATCCAAGAACAACTGTATATCAACACCTTCAGGCCAATAATACGATTAGGTCCTGATCACTTAACAAAGGGAAAAATTTATCAGTGATAGTTTCTTTGTTTGCTTTCCTTCCCAAGGGCACTTTAGACGATGCGGATGACCCCAGCACAAGTGTGGGAGCCTATCACTACATGTTGGAGTCAAACATGGGGAAGACCATGCTGGAGTTTCAGGTGCCTAACTCCCTGCTGCTTATTTGTTCAATGATCCAATCTGGAAGCTTGGGAGATGTGCAACTTCTTTTCATCTTATGTATTTATTTGTAATAATGTGTGTGTGTGTGTGTGTGTGTGTGTGTGTACATGTAAATTCAGGTGCTTGTGGAGGGCAGAGCATCATACCTCTCTGGAGCTGGACTTATAGGACACACACGTAGCTACTGAGCCATTTCTCCAGCCCCAGACATGCAAGTCTTATCTCTAGCACTAATATCTTTTGTTCCAACTGTCTGTTTTTAAATAATTTGCCCTTTTTGAATCCAGCATGGTAACTTCATTTTAGCCACATTCAATAACCCAAATCAAATATCAATCACGGTACACTGCTCTTAGGAAGCTCCCTGCCCCCAAACGCCAAGGCCTCTGTCTTAAAACAAAAAAGGAAAACAATAGTCTTTTTTTTAAAAAAAAACTAAACTAACTGAAAACAGAGAAGAGAATAACAAGAGAAAGGGGAATGGCACAGAAAAAAAGACCCGCCCATTTAAAACCGTGACCCGCCCATTCATCCAAAACCGTGACCCGCCCATTCAAAACCGTGACCCGCCCATTCAAAGCCGTGACCCGCCCATTCAAA
>JADRCH010000273.1:186556-221582 GCA_019843965.1 Rhynchomys soricoides | reverse complement strand
TCAAAACCGTGACCCGCCCATTCAAAGCCGTGACCCGCCCATTCAAAGCCGTGACCCGCCCATTTAAAACCGAGCAGAACTACATGTGGCACCGCCACTTTATATCTCTTAGAAACAGGTGAGTCATGACTGCTTTGAAAGCCAGTTTGCACTTCACCAGATCTGCAAGACCAAGACAAAACCACATAGTTAAAAACGTTGCTTGTGGCCATTTCTTCCTTACTTTCCAGAAGTCACAGATAAGGGCTTCCGTGAGGTACCTTCTAAAGCACTACTTCAGCTCTGATGTTTCTACTGAAAAACATGTGCCTCTCCCTCCTATGAGGGAAACCAACATTAGCACCATGTCATCCACTTCTGACAAGCAGTGACAGCTGTGGGACTCTGTTACTTACCACACACAACCCTCAATTTATGATTTCCCACTTTTACGTTGGCATGAAAACAATGCCGCTCCTTGTCTCTTCAGTATATTGCGCAATAAATCACAGAAGATATTTAATACTCTATTATAAACCTTTGCCTAACTGCAAGCCAATACAAATGTTTTGAGCGTGTTGACGTTACACTCTGCAAGGCTGTGAGGTTCACTGGGTTAGCTTTACTATAAACGTTTTGGGCTTACTGATGTCTAATTACGATTGGCTTATTGTGTCTGTATTTGTAATATGAAAATTACATTAATAACAATGGCATCAATATCTGATTTTTATTTATATTTTGGGGGGAATTATATTGAGTATTGACAATTATTACTATAATTTAACCCTTACAACAGCTATATGAAATAGTTGTTATTATCCACGTGTTATTATCCAAGGGAGATTATCTTAAGAGATAGCTGAGCTTCGGGCTTCAGACCCAGGCAAGGCAATCTCTCTCCTTTTCTCACATATCTGATTCTCATATTCTGGCAATAGGCAGATGAAAATTCAGCAGTGATTTGGCAGGAAACGTGCGCCCCTCTCAACAGCTAAGCTTGAATGCACTAAAATATCCGTCCCCGGAAAACAACAGTTCAAATTTATATGTACCAGTTCCACCATGCACACACTGCTTCTATTTTCTTAGGTTTGATTGCAAGAAGTAATCAGACCTACAAAATTTTATAGACAAATACTGTTTATCATGGTAAAACTTAGTCACTGTGTTGCAGCTGAGGCTCAAAGCCACCAACTTTTCTCTGGAGTGGTTGAGGACATGTGTCTTACTCTGTTCTCTGTGAATCTGTTTCTTCATTCGTGTATCTGAGAAAATATTAGTATTGCCTCACAGTGCTGGGATGAAGGTGAAATAGAACGTGCACGCACACACACACACACACAACTTCATGTAATCACAAGCTTCACAAGAGGTTAGGTAACTAACTCCCTGCCTAAATGCTTTATGGCCCCCTCGATTACAATAAAAGGGGAAAACTATAAAGGGTCTATAATGCTCCCCTACAAAGGGGAGTCTTATCTCAAACAAAGGAGAAAATAACAGGTAAAAAGAATGGCAGAAGAGAAAATACATGCATCTAAAAACATACAGAACTATGTGTGGGGACCTATCACTTTGCATCTGTGAGCTTGCCCATTTAAAAATTCATTTTTCTTGTCTATTAAAAAGAATAGTGTCACTTTAGAGACCTGGACATTTGTAACGCATGCAGAATAGCTCTTCTCATAAGAGGAAGTCATTTAGTCATACACTCCTTTACATACACGCACACACACACACACATATATATACATTTATATACATATATACACATATAGATATATGAAACTGTCACCCTGTACTAAGAAGTTGTATGTGATTTAGCAGAAAATTTAAAAATTATGATGGGTGCCTTAGTCTACCAAAGCTGGTGAGACAATTTTTTTTTTTAATTCTTTTTCTTAAAACTCCTAAGTACTATGAAAGACTCTACTCAATCTCTGGTCCGTATCACTTTAACCATTGCCTTGCTGGTCTGCTTTCTGTATGGTCCGCAGTAAGGTATTTAAATGATATATAATCACTTAAACCACCGTCTGGAAATTCTTCAAAAAGAAGGCCGGAAGCAGGATAAGGACAAAGGTAAAGATGGAAGGCAGGAAAACCCAAACCCGCGGGTCAGAAGGGAGGACCCAGGGAGCCCTGCTTTTCCTTCCGCTTCCCTGCGGTGGCCTAGCACATTCCATGGGGTCTGAGCAGATGTTATCAGCTTGTGTCTACCCATAAAGGGAAGTGAACACAGACTTGTGCTATTTCTGCAAATGCACAAATCAGTGCCCCCTCCCGGAGCTGGGGATGTTACAGAAGAGTGTTTGAATCTAGGAATAATGGTTGGCTATAGGGTGGAAAAACAAGGCTGGTGTCTCCCGACTGCCCTGGGGTTTTCAGTGGGCCAGTCCTGCTGCGCTGAGGAATCGCAATAGGTTTCGGCTTACCCTCACTCCTTGGGAGGGAAGGAGCAGCCTATTGTGAGGTAAGCTTGTCGGAGCGAAAACTGCCTGCTGTTAGGGGGCGGGACAGGAGCCGCAACCAGCGGGCGCTGGGTCTTGTCAAGGTCAGATTCTAGACAGAATTTGACTGAGGCTGGTTAATATATTTATTCTGAAGACTAATGCAATCCACCGAGGAGTTGTTTATTTACATCTGTGCTAAATTCTCCAGGTCGCCTTTTAAAGCCTCATCCCATAAACAAATTTCCTCTTAAACTCATTTTCTTGGGTGGGGAGATGGTGCCCACCTGTTTTCCAAGTTCTCCATTTATAGTGTTTGTTTTTCTTTATTTCTGATGAATCACAGAACCAAGTCAGCCTCCCAAACTTCCAGAAGAGGCAACGCAAAGCGGCTCAGAGCAGCTGAAAAGCCATTATGAAACCAGGCAGGCAGTTTTCAGGACAGAGCCCAGTTGTTGCAGGATTAAACGAGCTGTGGACTGTGGACAGAGAGCAGCCACTGCAGTCTTCCCCGCCCAGCAAAGAAAACACAGGCTTTTATTCACCATTCAGTTTACAAGTCACTTTGCTGATCAAGACCAGTTATATAATTCGTGGGGCTCAGTGCAAAATAAAAATGCCAGGGCCGGTGCTCAAAAACTATTAAGGTGAGGATCAAACCCAGGACAGTTTGCTGAGGCAAACCCAGAAAGGGCCAGACAAGGAAGGGCAAGTGATACATCAGTCTTGGCTCAAAATCGAAAGAGCCTTTAAAAAGCTCAGTGATTAAGACAGACAATATATACAACAGTGTAATTTTTTTTCATATTTTATTTACATTTCAAATGTTTCCCCCTTTCCAGATCTCCCCTTCGAAACCTCCCCATTCCGTTCGCCCTCCCCCTGCCACTATGGGGATATTCTCCAACCCACCCACCCACCCACCCACCCACCCACTCACCCACCCACTTTCGTCTTCCCTCCTTGTCATTCTCCTATACTGGGGGATCTAACACCCTCAGGCCCAAGGGCCTCTCCTCCCCCTGATGGATAATAAGACCCTCCTCTGCCGCATTTGTGGCCAGCACCATGGGTCCCTCCATGTGTATTCTTTGGTTGGTGGATCAGTCTCCAGGAGTATTGGGGGGGGGGGGGGTGTCAGGCCAGTTGCCACTGTTGCTACATCCCTGGGGCTGCACACTCCCTCAGCTCCTTCAGTTCCTTCTCCAACTCCTCCATCTGGTACCTCACACTCAGCCCTACTGTTGCTTCGAAGTGACTCTTGGGTATTTCAAACTTTTGGGCTAGTAACCACTTAACTGTGAGTACATACCATGTTCATTCTTTTGTGACTGCGTTACCTCACTCAGGATGATATTTTCAAGATCCATCCATTTGCCTGCGAATTTCATGAAGCCATTGTTTTTACTAGCTGAGTAGTATTCCATTGTGTAAATGTACCACATTTTCTGTATCCATTCCTCTGTGGAGGGACATCTGGGTTGTTTCCAGCTTCTGGCTATTATAAATATGGCTGCCATGAACATAGTGGAGCATGTGTCTTTATTACATGTTGGAGCATCTTCTGGGTATATGCCCAGGAGTGGTATAGCTGGGTCCTCAGGTAGTATAATGTTCATTTTTCTGAGGGTCCACCAAACTGATTTCCAGAGAGGTTGTATCAACTTGCATTCCCACCAGCAATGGAGGCGTGTTCCTCTTTCTCCACATTCTCGACAACATCTGCTGTCACCTGAGTTTTTGATCTTAGCCATTCTGACTGGTGTGAGGTGGAATCTCAGGGTTGTTTTGATTTGCATTTCCCTGATTACTAAGGATGTTGAACATTTCTTTAGGTGCTTCTCGGCCATTCAAGTTTCCTCAGTTGAGAATTCTCTGTTTAGCTCTCTTCCCCATTTTTTGATAGGGTTATTTGGCACAACAATGTATTTTAAGTTCAAAATCCTAATAAGCTAAATACAAACAAAGAAAAAAAAAACAACAATTTTTTTTAAAGACAAGGTTTCAGTAGGTAGTCCAGGCTTGCCTTGAACCCACACGGTCTGTCTGCTGCTGCCTCCCCAGCACTGGGGATGAATATGTGTGCTACAATGAATGGCACAAAATACTGATTTTTAAAAAATCCAGAAAATTCATGAATAACCCCACCCAGTTTAAATCTTGTCTCACATACCTCACCCCAATGAGCTAGCTTCTCACGTACCTTTCAGTCCAGTCAGGCTCCCAAACCTACAAGATTAGCCTATTTAACAAACTCCACAACAGAACAGAACAAGCTCTCACAGAGCTGGTGACTCCAAGTTCCTGTGCAGGTCAGGGCTTGATCAGATTCAAAGCCAGGGTAAAAACAAGGCAGCAGGAATCACAGTGAATCTAGAAAACATATCTTTACAGAAGTCCTCTGAAGTTGTGCATAGATTTCAGCCTTGTCAACATAAGTGACCTTCAGGATAGCCAGAGCTACATAGTGAGACACTGTCTTGGAAAAGGAGAAAAAAAAATCAAAACAAATCCCAGCAAACAAAACAACAACAAAAAAGAATTTGTTCTCATGAAAGGAACTCAGGAAATGGAACAGAAGTATGTGTAAGCAACTAGGTATTCCTTGTACCGTGATGGTGAGTGTCTCTCCACAGCAGGGCAAAAGCTAGACCAGGCTAGAAAGAAGGTGAGTGAGAAGACGGTCACCTTCCATACAGAAGTGTAAGGACCAGAGCTATACTCAGAAGGAAGTACCTTTTAGATAAACCAGAGAACTAGGGAGGTAAATGATCTTCCTCTTAGAGGCAAGAACAGTTCCAGCCCTTTTACAACAAGCCTTTGGAGATGACGGTTGCCAAGGGGCGTGAGAAAGCTGTCTGGTTCTGCTCACAGTATAACCATGGGTTGTAAAGTCCTGGGAGATTCTCCAGGCAGATGGACAACAGTCTATCTACAAGAAGCAGGCACTGGTGGTGAAAAGAGAATGTGGTCTCAGAAGATCCTAAAGAAGAGTATACACCACCAACAAAACCTGTCAGAGAGAAAATCAAGATCTGCATCAGCACTAAGTTATTTCTCAGACAGAGCCATCTCAGGGAAATGCTACAATGGGTACTAGAAGCTGTAACACAAGTTCAGCCTCTCTCTTTCGGCGGCCAAATTTACATAGGGGCTGTGAGTATATATCTATGGTAGGGGGCTTGCCAAGCATGTAACAAGGTCCTGCGTTTGATCTCCAGAACTAGAAAAAATAAATAAATAAGTTTAAAACCAACTGCAGATTTGGGATAGGCAAGGAAGGAGTCAACTGAAGAAGCAGGGTGATTTGTTGTTGTTGTTGTTGTTCATTAAGAAATAAGTACAGGGCTGTAGAGACAGCTCAGGCTGAAGCGCTTACACACACACAAGAGGACTTTAATTCTGCCCTCTGCATCAACATAAGCCAGGCATGGTGGCTCAAGCCTGGTCTTGAGTAGTAGGAAGGTGAAGACAGGAAGATACTTAAGGCTTGCTGGGTAATCTAGCCAAATCAGTGAGCTCCAGGTTCAGTGAGACCCTGTCTAAAAAAAAAAAAAAAAAAACCACAAAAAAACGGTGGCTGAGGAGGATATCCATTGTTGACCTCTGACCTCTACACTCAGTCACAGTCATGTCCACATCCATGACACACAAATAAAATACGTAATGAGTGCAAAATCCAAGTCGATTTTTAATGTGAAACCAAACAAGCTTCAAATATCAGCCTTACATCACAGAGCATAGCGAATTCATGTTCACTTGGTGGCTACAAAGCCACAATGACATGAGCGGCAATAGTATGTATGGGTTTGAAGGGGGCATTGGCAAAGGCAGCAGAAATTTACTCTCCTGAGCAACAGGGGATACTCTGAAGAATGGATTGACAGGCACGGTGATGAGAGCCCTATTAGGCAAGATTATTAGTCCGGTGCAGTGCTCTGACTTTTATAGTAGTGTAGTGATGCACTGGAGTGAAACTGCATGGGCTAGAGAGAAGGGCTGTAACAGGGAGAGTCTCTGAGCATTTGACTTGGGACACTGGACTGTGGGGTCTTTGTTCGACGTGGAAGGACCAACTTAGTTAATATTTGTGTTACATATGACTGATGGAAACAAATGGTTTTGTTTTTACTTCAAGTGCAATGTCCCTTGGGGTGTGCCTTGTGTGGTGGAGTAGACAAATTGCTCAACTGTATCTCAGGATGAAAAGCAGAGGCACTAGAAATAGCATCTGTAGAGCTGAGACTAGTGATGCTCATTCCTCTGATAATCCCACATTGCTGAAACGCACCAGGTGATTTTAACGTGCCGGCAACCTGAGACTATACCTTTCAGAAGAAAAACACGTTCTCGAGCAAACAAAGTAAAGACTGTCAGTAAAAGTCTGTTGTTATGAATAGTCAATAGGACATCTCTGTCTAGATGCTAAGATGTCATAGCTATTTTCACAAGCAGGAAGTTTCTTAATTATACAATGGTATTTTCCAATGATTACATGGTTATGGTTTATGGTGTCAATCCATAATTTATGTCTAGCTAAATAATAAAACAAAAACAAAGAACAAAAGCTAAATCCCTGAAGAAGTAAAACACAGCTAATTGCAGTGAAAAATTGTGACCACATTAGGAAAATGGAAATATTCAGCCTGCTCACCGTGACATCAGGCAGGGAAGTGGGAACAGAGCTGACAGGTCCCTGTTGTGCTCACTGGAGGCTAAATACACTGAATGTAGAACCCTTTGTTTTAAGGCAAATGCAACCACCCAGTCCATATTTTAAGGCATTCTTAAAGCAGACAGCTTTACCTCTCTTTTTATGCTGGTGAAAATTCTCTCTCTCCCCTCCTCACCCCTTCATTCCTCCCTCTCTTTATCCTGCCCCCTTTCCTGCTTTTTGAAAGTCAGGTGAATGATATATTTCAACTTGTTGACATCGCCCTTTAGCATGAGTGAGTCTACTTTGTTTGGTCCATTTTGGGTCCAAGGAGCTTGGTCCAAAGCAGATGGACTCCTGTACATTTTACTTAGTAATATAGGCACATTTATTTTTCAGTTCAATTTTTTTTTAAATTTCAGCTGTTTTCTTTAATGTCAGTCACATGATTTAAAACCTAAAATCTCTTAGGTCTTTATATCCATTATATATGCAGCATTCAGTAATATGGACAAATCATTCTTTAACTGTTCTCTAAAAATAAAATGTTTTCAAGTGGGGTTGGGGGTTTAACTCAGTGGTAGAGCGCTTGCCTAGCAAGCGCAAGGCCCTGGGCTCGGTCCTTAGCTCCTGGAAAAAAAAAAAAAAAGACAAAATAACAAAAAGACCAAAAAAAAACCAAGGTAACTGGTAGCTGGGCAATGGTGGCGCACCCTTTAATCCCAGCACTTGGGAGGCAGAGACAGGCAGATTTCTGAGTTTGAGGCCAGCCTGGTCTACAGAGTGAGTTCCAGGACAGCCAGGGCTATACAGAGAAACCCTGTCTCGAAAAGAAAATAAAAAAAACCAACCAACCAAAAAAAAAAAAAAAATGTTTTCAAGTCTCTGCCTATTAAAAATAATATATACATAACTTCATATGTTAGTTTTCCTATGTTCTGACATACTTAAGTAACTTTTGATGTGTGTAATTATTTTTTTTTTTTTTTTTGGTTTTTTGAGATAAGGTTTCTCTGTGTAGCCCTGGCTGTCTTGGAACTCACTCTGTAGACCAGGCTGGCCTCAAACTCAGAAATCCGCCTCCCTCTGCCTCCCAAGTGCTACATAATTATTTTTATGTGTATATCTTTAGTGTTGATATAGACTTGTCAATCATTTAGAAATTTTGTATTGAAAATAGGGTAAAGCAAGGAAATGGAGATTACACTTCAGGGGTCTTGGGACTCTATTCTTTGGAAAGACCCAAGGTATATAACAATATCATATATCTTGTTTCCTTTGCTTTGGGGGGATCAGACTTACGTCCACTCAGCTCTTACTGACATGTACTTCTGCTTTAAGATCAATGACAGATGTTTGGGTTTTGTAGGAACTAATGACCATTTTCCAACTACTGCACTGGAATGGAAGTCTGAAAGCCCTCCGTGAAACAAAGTGCTCTCGACAGGTGAGACATTCTGGTTGAGACAGGTTAGTGTGCTGAAGACAAGGTCAGGAGCTTATCAAACTTTGAAGAGGGTTTCTTTGTTCAGACTTTCTGTTTACATTTTACACATACTGACTGAAACCTCCTTTGTTTACGAATTTCTGTGTTTTAAGTTTATATTTATCTATTGTGTTAAGAACGGGGACAAGTGAAGAGATATTGAGTCAGAGACTGCCACACACTAAGAATGTTGGCTTCGAATAGAGTTGATCTGAACACCCATTATACTGAAAGCAGAATGAAGCAACCATTAAGACAGTGTTGGATTCTCAGTGAGGTACTGACTTACTTTGTGCCTCCAGTCTCTTATCTTGGATCTGCGCCCTCTTGCACTCTCCAGTACAGAAAGAAAGAGAATGAGCTGCTTTCAAAACCTCCTCGCTAAACACAGACAGAATCATTACACCAAAAGGTTATTTCTCAACCACCGAAAGTTCCTCAAAAGCAGCAGAAAGGATCATGAAGTTGGACACCCTCGAATTTAGTCACTTTAATATTATGGCGTAGGAGTTTCCCCTTTGTTTTCCAGAAGCGATGTCTCAGTATTTCTTCATTACTTAGAATAAGAACCCTTCCTCCGCTTAGAACCAAATGTAAGCCCTGCCTTCTGTGTTTCATACTTTCTCCATGTTGTCTTCTGAGATGTACCCTTTCTCTGAGATGTACCCTTTCTCTGAGATGTACCCTTTCTCTGAGATGTACCCTTCCTCCCTTTCTCTACGCACCATTAGAACTTGGAAGACAATAATTGATTGTTGAGAATTTCCTAATAAGAATTTGTATGAAGAACTAAGCCTCTAATAGTCAGCAAGATGAGGGTGGAGGCGCTCTAGCCCCAGGAGATTTGAGTTGCTCTTTGCTTAGGAAGTCTGGCTCTCAAATTGTCAAAGATGGAAAAGAAACGAGTAGCTGACAATGGCTTGTGCTATTTTTTCCCCTTTCCTTTGATTTTATTAAAGTCCTTTGAAATATGTTTGGTTGGTTATAAACACTTTTCTATGATTGTTTTTAATTTGTTAAGGTCATAAATAAATACCATATGTTCTTGGAAATAAAAAATAAGCAATGCATCCATTCCCCATGATCAAACATGTATTTGACAGCATGATGGATTGATATTTTTCCAGAGAAGAATTGAAAGGAGTGGTTAATTTTTAATTGTTTGCAAAAGCAAGAAATAGTATATCACAATGGTATCTTTGTAATACCATTAATGATAATCGCCCATTTTACCATATATTTTTGAAGTTTTTCTTCTATGCTTATTGTGAGCTACTTGGATATGTATGTTCCTTAAGTTAACAAAGTGTTTACCAGTCTAAAGGCAGCGAGACCTGGGAGAATTGAGCCAATAAACGAGGTGGACTACAGTCTCTTGCAATAGCCCAGCTTACTCAGAGCTTCTGACAATTTATACTTCGAGAGTGAACAAGAGTCACATGAGTAAAGTGTACAATCACAAGGGCACGTTGCACATGGCAGGCAAGCCACACGTGGCTTTCTATAGAGGCAATAGACAGTTGTAATGAATAATTTGAAATAAACTCACTCCTATCTGCTATACCTAGAAAAAACATGAAAATACATTCCTAGAACACTTTTATGTTTTTAAGGAAACTGAGGTCACAAGATTCTTCTTGTCCTGTGTCTATGGACTGTCTCAGACCCACCAGCTCCCAAATAACAACAGAGACTTGTTGACATTTATGAAAGTTTAGGCACTATTACTAGCTCCCAACTAGCTTGTCTAATTTAAATTAACCCAACTAATCTAGCATATGTCTGCCATGAGGCCTGTTAACTCTCACTCAGACCAAGCACCTGTTCATTCCACCCCTGCTTCCTATCTCGACCCGGAAGTCCCACCTTTCCTCTCCCTCTTACCTATTGGCCAGCAGATCTTTAGTACACCAATCTGAAGGTGAGGGAGGTGCATGCTTACAAACTATGAGGCAGGTGATGATCTATAAAAATAACAAAGCCGAAATCCTGACAGAGCTCAGCTCTCTGCCAGTACAGAAATCAACATTTGAATAATACAAAGACAACCTCTACTCCAACAGTCTTGTTTTCTTGGCGTTTTCTTACAAGCACTCACAAGACCCCACTCTTGGACTGTATTCCAATAACCAAGCATAGAAGCTAGGAAGTAGAGTCTTGGGTTTCAAAGTCTGGTTGTAATGTCCCCTTGACCGAATCCTTCCTCATTCCTGTAATAAGCATGTCCAAACCTTACTCTACCTCAGCTTGTCTGTGTGGCTCCTTTCCTGTCTCTGTCTTGTCAATGGTACTGGACTTAAGGGTTCAAAGAAGAAATAAGTCATATTTATATTAGTTGTTACAGGAATACATTTTCAAGGACAGGCTTGTATTTACTAGAGCACCATTTTGTGAACAATGCTGTATTTCTAGTGTTATGTTTTGACTTAGCCCAGAGTGAGATGCTTTGTAAGACTAGATCAGTTTATCATTTCCTTTTCATAAATTGGGATTTGGTTTCAGATTTGTAAAGTTAGAGTTAGTTGTTTGAAGGCCATATGCTTGGGAAGATGCAGAAGGCCTTGCACGCATGCCCCTTTGTTGCTCTTTATTAACGCTCTGAACTTTTGTTTCTTGGTTCTAGGAAGTCATCTCCTATTATTCACAATATTCTTTAGATGAAAAGATGCGTAGCCACATGGCCCTGGACTGGATTATGAAGGAGCGTGAATCCCCAGGAATTCTCTCTCAAGAGCTGCGTGCAGCCCTGGGGCAGCTGGAGGAAGCCAGGAAGGCAGGACAAGAACTACGATTTTACAAAGAAAAAAAAGAAATCCTGAGCTTGGCTCTGACTCAGATCTATAATGACCCTGACCCTTCCTTGCCTAGTGATGACCAGCTGAGCCTCACTGCTCTGTGTGGCTATCATTAGCAAGGCCAGGTCTCAGGTTTCCTGAGGACTTTCATATCAGGAATCTACTTGATGGAGTAGTTAGAGATATTAGCTCGATAGTCATTACCTGAAGGTTATACTGCTCCTACACAGTCTGTTCACAGAAAGGAAGGCTAGGGTTGACTGGTCCAGACCCCAACTTCTTACTCCATGTATGTTTTCAACGATTCCCTTAGTGGATCTACTTCAGAATGAAAGAATGACAACAAATTTGCTTTAGAAAGTATTCTTCAGGGTTTTATCTAATCTAAAAAGCCTAGTTGACGTGTGCCTTGCTAAATTTTATGCATTGCTTCACACAACATTCCAGTATAGCAGCCTCGAAGAAAACAGCAGCCAGGACTAGGGAAAGTATCATGATAACTTTGGTTTTTGTTTGTTTGTTTTTTAATGACACAGTCTCTCTGTGTAGCCCTGAATGTCCTAGAACTTGCTCTCTAGACCAGGTTGTCCTTGAATTCAGAGATCTGCCTGCTTCTGCCTTCTGAGTGCTGGGATTAAAGATGTGTGCCACAACCACCTGGCTTATAACAATGTTTTAAATACTTAAGATTAAATAAATAGTACAGATTTTTTTTTTTTTAGAAAAGTGTACAACAGTCAGCATGTTTTTGAACCCTCCTGAAAATTACTGTATTCTTATATATTTTGAAATTAGCTTTCATAACCATAAAAAAATCACATATATTTCTCAGACAAGACAAAATTCTGTCCTATTCCAATGTCCTAAAAAAGGTAATGGTGTGTAACGTTAGATGGATTTCATTTTAAAAAGATATTTTAACAAAAATTACATCACTTCCCATACTGAGGCTAAATGTCATCAGGAAGAAAAACTTGAGAATTTTGTAATCTTGAAAAGGAATTGGGATATTTTTTGTTTGTTGAGTAAATTTTTAAGTGAAAGACATTTCTATTTCTTTTCTCTTTTTTTCACAAAATCTCTATCATTTCAAATTCAGCAAGTCATTTCAACCTTTCCACAAGTTGGCTGTGATCTTTATATACAGTACTTCTTTACTGCATTTGGCAATGTCCACCTCAGAAGAATGATATCTGATTAGATACAAGAACAGGACTTGGAAGGGTCAATATCAAGCTTACCTTCTGTTTTATAATCATGACATGGTACAAATTCTCTGAACTGAAAATTATGTAGACTGCTTTTTCTTTGACTATCCTCCAGAAGCTTCAGCAAAAGTGACAAAGCTTATAGCCATGGCTGTTCCTATCCAATAGCAACTCAACTGCAGCCAGGACATTGTGCCGACAGAGTATCTATCACACATGTCTGTAACACTGGCACAGAGGAACATAAGAGAGAGACAAACACTACCTCATGTCTTGTTCTTAAAACTGCACTGTGGAAAGGAATGAGAGCAAAATAGTCTCTAAGAAGATGGAGCCCTGAAGGTGGTGCTTGTTGTTGCCATAAACTCCCCTGAAAATTGAATAAAAAGCCACAGACTAGCTCATAGCCAATATAACAATTTCATAAAATGTAGCCCTGCCCCCAAATTGATGAATTAGCCCAGAACATCACTGACCTTAGTTCGAAGCTCACAATCTTAAAAGCATACCTAGTCTTACACTTCATCACAGAGCTCTAATCTCCCATAGACCATGTTTTTAAGATTACTACCATCACTCTGAAATAAAGAATTGTATTGTTTGGGCAATGATAGTTTAATTTTTATAAAAAATCAAAATATTCCTTGTTGATATAAAAAAACAAGCTAAGACAAACTAGACATTAAAATTTGGCAACTGTATCAGAATATTACAGATTTAATAAAATCATTATTCCTTCAATATTCGGAATCTGGCTACCCAATTTTTTTTAAGCTACAGTTCACGTGTGTTTTTGCTCTTAACATCAACTATTTCTAGAGAAGGAAAAGAATCAAGTCCTAGATGTGTTCTTCACTGGGAATCTGGTCACCTCAGTTGGAACATAAACAAATGGGGGAAAAAACCCAAAAGTTTTTAACTCTTCTATTTCTTTGGGAAAAATGTTTTCAGCCCAAATAAATGACTATAGTCTGGATGTTTTAGAGTTCTTATTTTATTTTGCAGAGTCTTTCTTTGTAGCCAAAGCCAGACTGTCCAAGTTATCCTCACCTTTTACTATGTTCATAGGTAAACAGTAGCCCAAAGATTGTCACCTTCTGTTCTTGTGGTGTTCATAAAAATTCAAATCACAACCCTGTCTTGAAACAAACAAACAAACAAACAAAAAATTCAAATCACAGCCTTCTTCTGTGCTGAAACTTGGAGTAAACACTCTAGAGTGTTGACACCGTTTTCATCTGGGTTCCAGTATAACAGAGCTCATTTTCTCTACCCCAGGGTTTTCAGTTGTGCATGTAAAATACCCAAAAAGCTTTAAATTTTTACATTGTCAGACTGTTTCAAGATGAAATCAGACATTTTGGGTGTATGTTTGGTCCGGGCATCAGTCTTGTATATCTCTCACCAGACAGTTCTAATGTATAGCAAAGTTGACAGCTACTGCCTGCTTTCTCTAGTCATCACTGACTCAAGTCCATTACCTAGCTGTAGAGCCACTGACCCACTTTGATCTTGGACCCAGATCCAAATTTAGAACTATTCTAGGCTACAGGACTAGGTACTTTTCCTTGAACATGTTTTCTTTGTAACCCAGAACTAAAAGAGATAAAGTATACACACAGTCACACACACACATACACATACAATGGGGTTTGTTTGCATTCTGACAGCTAAAAAACAGAAAAGATGAATACAAGAAGAAGCCATGGCAAAATACAACCCCGACAGACACACTTTCAGTGACGGACTCTAACCAGTGTCCATGCCCAGTGAACTCCCAACAATACCATCCTAATATAAATCCATGAGGGCATTAATCCATTAGCTAGAACAGAGCGTTTATGGCCTAATTACCCCTGGAAATGCTATCACAGGTAACCTACCCTCCTGGGTGTTTTTTAATATAATGAACAACTCCTCTGACCCAGACTCTACCCCAGGGTATGTGTGGACTCCATTTTTCATAGATTGTGTGTGAACCATGTACACAGAATCACCTGAGATCCTTGTTTTTTTAAAAAGCTGAGCAAATTCTAGACAGTTTTAGGTTTTTAAATACTTCTTTCCATGCTTCTGACTACACTCCGGTCTTCGCTATCCCAGCCTGAAATTACTTAATACATCCTTCCCTGAGCAGTGTGGCCCTGGCCTCTCAGGTAACAACACTCAGAGGAGTATCCTGGAAGCTAGAAGTTAGCAGAAGGGGCAAAGAGCTATGCTTTTCCTCTCAAAAGAGCACCTTGGCACCAACGTTTGGTATTACTTTTAAGCACCCTACTAGGGGCCAAACATTACAACCTCCATTTATTAGCTTATAGAAAACTCCTTCTTTCAATCTAAGTAAACCTTGGTCATATTTTTGTCTGAGAGCAAAACTGGTGTAGGAAAGTGAGCAGAACTTTACTCTAATAGCTTTTGATTTCTAATAGATGCTGGTTTCCAGTGGGAAATACCAGATTGTAATTTACAGGCAGTTCCTAATTTCCGCATGAATTGTATTCCATAAATTCATTTGTAAACAAGCTAATATAACTCTGAGGGTGGTGTGTGTGTGTGTGTGTTCGTGTGGTGTGTGTGTGTGTGTGTATGTGTGTGTTCATGTGGTGTGTGTGTGTGTGTGTGTGTGTGTGTGTTTAAGAGCAAGACCAGAATTAGTTACAATTTTCCCAGACAAGACTACTTAGCTATAGAGTACCCAAAAATTTTGATCCACAAAACCAAACATGAGTTTGATAAAGCAAGCAACTGGGGTTTAGCTCAATTTTCAGGCCTTTGCCTAGCATGTGCAAGGCCCTTATTTGGTCTCCAGATACAAAAGGTAGAACAGGGAACAGTGTGAGTATGGGGCCTTATACTAAAACACCTCTCTGGGGTAATTTCTCATTTTCAGGTTGGTTGTGTTCTTTCCTTCCCTCCACTCTTTATCCCCTTAATCATGGTTTCTTCTACCAAATTTCTGAAAACAAACCAAACAAAAAGGATGGCTTTTCCTACTGGAAAAACAAACCAAGATTTAACATCTTTACATAGTCTTTCATGGCTGTGCACACACATACACATGATTACACATGTCTCAGGGTCTGCGTCCATTTTTACTGTGGTTCTTTCCTGATGCAACAAGATGATAGCCATCTGAGTAAGTTGCCCTCCCTGTTCCAATCCAAGAACCAAGTACCATCATGATGCTTTTTCCCCAATTCTGCTTCTGAGTTGATGGCTGTGGTCAGACCTGTGTTACCTGTCTGTCTCTCTAGAACCAGTGGTCAAGTAAAGCCCATCTAGACCACTTAGACATAGTGAGAAAGTAGGAGGGCAAAATATGGGTTCAGTTACCAGAGGAAAAAATGGCAATTTCCCAAGATATTTAAAAACTATTTCCTTCTCAAAGACCTTCAAAGACAGCATAAACAATAGACGAAATGTAATCTCTTCAACCAGAAATTGGGAAAAAGACTTCTGGGTAGACAAAAGCAACAGATGTGTACCATGAATACATTTTACCATTTCCAAAAAAATCAAATTCTTCCTTCAAGGACAAACTGCCACTATTAAAGATACTCAAAAGAATGTTCTCCCCAAAGGGGAAATCTAAAAATGCTTCCAGACCAATCACACAGGAACACACAGACGGACACCCTGAGGACTCCTGAGGGGGATGTTGCTCATTTCTATGTAAGAGCTCTGTTGCCCACAAAAATCTAATCACTCATGTTACTCTGCAGTCACACTTCATATATCTTCAGAACTGATGAATTGGTGCTATGCAAGTGAGTCAGAATTTTCCTCTAGTCTGTTTCTGCTGGGCACTGGCTTTCATTATCAGTGGCTGCTAATGCTCCCAAATGAAAGGGGAAATTGTTAACCCAGAAAATGCAAACAGTTGGAGCAAAAATCCACAATTCAATAGACCAGATCCTCTATTCATCCCTACTTGAGACTGAGTTATTTAAGAACCTTAAGCATGCCTTGTTGACCTGTGAGCTGAGATTTAGACAGTCATAACATAATGTGGAAAACATGTTATTCTGAAGTGATCTACTGTGTCTACCCAGACATTGTCCTAACCCCATAAGTGATTTGTTGATGATACCTGGAAGTAAATAAGTAGCATTTGGTGAAAGATGGTTTCCAAAGAGAAAACTTGAAAACGCAGATGATCTATTGAGATTCCAGATTGCTAGGAAAACTGAAAAGTCAATTTGAGACTACACCCACCTAAAATGAAAAAGAATGAGATGTTTTACCCTTTCAGCTAATAAGTAAAATGATCTGGGCTATCTATCATCTATCTATGAGTATATCAAATCACCTACCTATCATCTATCTATCTATTATCTATCTATTTATCTATCTATTATCATTTACTATCTCTACCTATCTGTCTATTGGGTAAAGACCTTTAATCCCAAAACCACTAGTGCAAATAAATTTTAAAAAAATAAGAGAGGAGACTTCATGAATCTTAAATGCCAAAATATAGTTCCTTTTATAATAAAAGACATTTGTTAAAGATGAAGTTTGGTAACTTAAGACAACTTTCCTTTAACTTTGTCTATATTTAGTGCTTTCCTATTGGCAACATGTTTGGGATCTTTTTTCATCCCTTTATGTTAATCAAAGACAGTATCTTCTTACTCCATTTACCGGTTGTCCATGAAAATCCAACAGGGCTTGGCTCGCACTCTATGAAAGAGAGGTTTCAATGGGCTGTGTCTTCTTTCAGGGGCCTTCATCCCAGGCATTGCAAGTGCCACACTTGTTGACAGTAGGATTTACAGGGGAAAAAAATACCTCAGAACCTATATATCCAGTTAGAAAAGACCATGTCCAAGTAAAAATAATGGGTTAAGCTGAAAGTCTTTCTACACAAAAGATGGGAGCAAGTCAATGAGGGTGAGTGACTAATGGTACAATTGGGCTCAGAAATGACACCTGGACATACAGTGCTTTGATTGGTTGAGTTCTCGGAACTAAAGATCTAAAATCTCTCCTGTCTTCTGCCCTTTTCCCTCAGAGCACAGGGAGGGTTTTTTTCTGACATTCTCTTATTTTAAAAAAGATTGACCCTTCATAACGGGAACTCTACTACTCTCTTGTCCTGCCCCCTACGGATCCTATCAACTAAGGAAAAGGAGCTGCCATGCCCAGACACATTGCCATAGATGACAGACTTCTTGACAGGTTCCTCTGGGGTAGTTTCTATTTCTCAAAGAGTTTTCATCTTCATAATCAGACAGTCTGTATTCTCCGCACATACCCTTCCCTTTCCCTCCCAAAACTTGTCTCCTCCAATCCCAAGCCTCCAAGCGCTTCCTCACTACCCAGCCTGCCAAGCGCTTCCTCACTACCCAGCCTGCCAAGCGCTTCCTCAAGCTTCCGTTAGTCTGGCATATACATAATGAAAAGGATTGTTTCTTGTTAATCTCTCCTCTCCAATTTATTTCTTGAATTTAATTTTTAAAATTTCAGAACAGAATGTTTTCTCTTCCTCACAATAATTACGGCAAAACAGAAAGCTTTGGTTGTAAGTCTGCAATCTTATTTTCCCATAAGCCTACGAAGACAATTCTTTGCTGGGCTCAATTTTCAGGATTTTTTTTTTCCATGTTGCCTAGTCACACATTACATTTATTTGATTCAAATTACTCTATAGTTGTACCGAGAATTAAAGTTATGTAGGACTAGTTAAGGTAAATTGACTTTGTAGTAATTAAGACCTTCTCATTAACATTTATTCCCAATAAAGCTAATCTCTGTTTCATTTTCTCTCTCCCTCTCTCTCTTTCTCTTGCCTTACTTGCTCTTGTATTGGCTTATTATCCATCGTTTGCAAGCAATTTATGTATGCGAATCATTTTACAACCACACGATTTGCTAGGAAAGAACGCTAAGCTTTTCTTTGCTCAGTTGGTTTTTGTAACAATGAAACTGAAAGTCCTTTATAGTCAACTATTTCCAATATATTAGTCCTTTATGTAGACCTTGCCAGCCTCTTTGTCTTGATAGCAAAAAAACTTATGTTCATCAGTAAGAAAAGATGGCTTCCTTGAATTTTTCGGTCTAACTGGGGAGATTAGAATGATTGTAGATGTATCCAATACTGTCACTTTCTACAATTGAACCAAAATCTTAAGAACTACTCCCATTCCTGCACCAGGTTGAAAAGTAAGGACTTTCTCAGTGGCCAGTTCTCAGGTGTAAACCATGAGGTGCTCCAGTGGGTACAAAGGAAAAGTCCTGAAATTAGACACAAATGAGAATCTCCTTTTATTAGTCCCCCAAAGAAGGTAAGTACTCCATTGTGGGAAACATTCAAGCTTAACGGGAGTTACAAAAGAAGAGGCATCAGCACTTATAGAAGTTTTCTGGAAGATAAACATCAAACTGAATATTTTGGAGTCAAAGAACAAAAACAGCGATTTTAATACAGTTCACACTTTCTCCAACAGCAGACAGATTTTAATTAGCCATCGCCAATCTGATTCGGGAAGTAATGATTCTCCAACCTGGAGTTTCATCTTTTGTAACTCCTGTTGAACTTGAATGTTTCCATTAATGGAGTACTTGCCTTCTTTCTAGGCACGTTTTAATTTGATTGTTTAGAATGGAAAATATTGCAATGTTCCTCAGCAGAGGGTTAAGTAGTGCATAGTTCCCTGTGCTGTCCAGCACAGTAGTGACAAAGCATCATACCCACTATTCATTAATGTGTAGCTTGCTTTTGTGAGTACATACTAGAGTTTTAAAACATGAAGTAAATGGTTTCGGTAATAATTTGGTATGAATTTGTTTGTGTGCATATGCACGTTTGCACGTGTGTGGTACATGGGGTCAACGCTGGGGATGTGTGTGGAAGGCTGAGATTGTGAGTCTTCCCTGGTTACTGTACCACAAGGTGACCCAGATGAACCCAGAGCTCACAACAGGACTAGTCTAGCTGGCCAGCTTGTGCTGAGAATTGTTGTCTCTACTTTTAGAGAGTTAGAGTGTGAGACTAACTGCTGCAACGTCCGTATGTTATCCCCACCCAGATCTGAAAATCCAGGCTCTTCCTCGTGCAGCAAGTATGCTATCCATTTTAGCCATCTCCCTAGCCCTATTAATACATTTTGTGGCTACCTGCATAAATTATATCAGATATATTGGATAACTATATTTTAAAAACCTATTTTGTCTATTTCTTTTCATCTTTTAAGAAATGTATATTATTGTTTGTGTTTGTGCATGTGTATGTGTTCATGATGTGTGAGTTTGCACACATGTGCCATAAAGCATGTGCTGAAGTCACAGGACAACTTCATATAATCAGTTCTCTACCCATATGGGGGATGGGATCTAATTTATGTCATCAAACTTGCACAGCAAGAACTTTTCGACTAGTCTTGTTGTGAGCTCTGGGTTCATCTGGGTGACCTTGTGGTAGAGTAACCAGGGAAGACTCAGAATCTCAGCCTTCCACACATTCTCAGTGTTGACCCCATGTACACATGAGAACATGCCTATGCACACAAAAACAGCTATCTTCTTTTTTTTTTTATCTTTTTATATCTAGAAAAACAGATATGTAATTGGACATGTGACTCACGTTTGACTCTCAAATTATATTTATCTTAGGAAGTATTTGTCTGTTAACATGCAGTTTTTAAAATAAGTTAGATTTTTCTTTATAAATATGTAAAAAGTCCAATATGGACTAATGGATAAAACGAATTTCAAAGTAATACATAAAATCCAAATCCCTTACACAAATTAAACAAGAATGGAGATAACAAGTTTGGTAGAACATGAGGCTAGCATTTCAGGAAAGGTGTAGACTTGAGCAAAGAAAGGCAGAAAGTTGCAATTTCATACAACAGGAAAACATTTTAAATTAAAGCTGAAGGCTGAAAACAAACCCAAAAGAAAAAAAAAATGGTAGTTTCAGGATTTAATGTTGGCTAATATCCAAATATGGTTTTGCCATTCATTAGTCATAGAAATGTCTTTTAATGTAAAATTGTGCATTTCTTTTTAATAGTACGGGAAATTTTTCTTATTACTACTATCAATATATTTTTACCTCAAAAAAAGCTAAAAAGAAAACAAAATTTCTCATTCCTGTGGTAGAAAACGAACAGGAATCCTGTTGCTGTGTAAACTGGTTCTTGTGATGTGTCCCTTAGCAGTTGGTAACAATGGACAATGATTGAAATTCCATTCTGCTTTAGCTCTCTGATGCTTCCGTTGGAACAGTGAAACTATAGTTGAACATTCTTTAGGAAAGAGAGTCTCAGGTTTTATGTAAATACATTTAGAAGGAAAAAAGAGTCTAATAAATGTTAAACTACTTTATCTCATTTTTTATAGCATGTTGAGCTCTGGTTTGTGTTCATCTTATTTGATATTCTATCTTAGTCATTTAATGTAATTTCATGTAGGCCTTTCCATTTGTTACTGTGTTTACCAAACTTGTCCTGAATAGTACATCATCAGCATGTTTATTTGCTCTTTAGAGGAATTTTGTTTCCAGTCTCTGGTACCTTCAGTGGCACCAGCCTGCAAGCATATGATACAAACACTGTCTACTTCTGATTTACTTTGTCAAGTAGTATCCAAATTCTCATATTAAATATTTTCAGTGAGCATTTTATGACATTTTTCATCTAAATGAACTTGATCACGTTTTGAAGTCATGGTATTATTTAAAGTGAAACTAAATAACAAATGGTTTGAAAATTTTAAAATCCTTAACATGTAAAAACTTCTTGGCATTTTTTTCCATCTGTGAGAGTAGCTAAGAGGATCAACACTGCTCATCTGGACTCGCCCGGAATCTTTGGGACACAGGGACTGAGGAACAGCTGGGGGCGAGCTGGGGAAAGAAAAGCCTTCCAGTTTCCATATGAGGCAGGAGACTTCTGCCTGGGCCACCAGGGCTCCATAGCCAAATAGTGCTGGGAGAAAGCTAGACTCAGTGTGGGTGGTCAGGAGCGGATCCTGTGACACAGGGCTCCATACTCAAATAGTGCCAGGAGAGAGCTGGTCTCACAGGAGTGCTGACACACCTTCAAGCACAGGCAAGACCATCACTTCTTTTCAAATTCAATGGATCAAGAGGGAACCTTGCAGAGCCAGCAGGACACAGAAACCAAGGGACTAGATCAAGCTGGGGACTAGATCTTACTGGTTTCTATCTGCACCCCAGAGCTGACCTTGTACCACAGCTCTCCAAACCCAAATTCCTCTCAGAGAGAACTGGTCTTCAAGGAATATTGACACCTAGGCTTGCAGGAAAGACAAGCCACAGTAAGAGAGAGTAAGAAAGGCAAGGGCAAGAACATAAGGAACAGAAACCAAGGCTACTTGAGATCAGAACCCAGCTCTCCCACCACAGCAAGCCCTGGATATCCTAACACACCAGAAAAGCAAGACTAAGATTTAAAATCACATCTCATGATGATGATAGAAGATTTTAAGAGGGAAATAAATAACTCCCTTAAAGAAATACAAGAGAACACAGGTAAACAACTAGAAGCCCTTAGAGAGGAAACACAAAAATCCCTTGAATAACAGGAAAACACAATCAAACAAATGAAGGAAATGAACAAAACCATCCAGGAACTAAAAATAGAAATAGAAACAATAAAGAAATCACAAAGGGAGACAACCTTGGAGTTAGAAAACCTAGGAAAGAAATCAGGAGAGATAGATGCAAGCATCATCAAAAGAATACAAGAGATAGAAGAGAGAATCTCAGGTGCGGAAGATACCATAGAAAACATTGACACAACAGTCAAAGAAAACACAAAATGCAAAAAGCTCCTAACCCAAAATATCCTGGATATCCAGGATACAATGAGAAGACAGAACCTAAGGATAATAGGTATTGAAGAGAGTGAATATTCCCAACTTAAAGGACCAGTAAATATCTTCAACAAAATTATAGAAGAAAACTTCCCTAACCTAAAGAAAGAGATGAACATAAATACACAAGAAGCCTCCACACAGAACTCCAAATAGATAGGACCAGAAAAGAAATTCCACCCGTCACATTATAGTCAAAACACCAAATACACAAAATGAGGAAAGAATGTTAAAAGCAGTAAGGGAAAAAGGGCAAATAACATATAAAGGCAGACCTATCAGAATTACACCAGACTTCTCACCAGAGACTATGAAAGCTAGAAGATCCTGGGCAGACCTCATACAGACCCTAAGAGAAGACATGCCAGCCCAGGCCGCTATACCCAGCAAAACTCTCAATTATCATAGATGGTGAAACCAAAATATTCTACGACAAATCCAAATTTGCACAATATGTTTCCACAAACCCAGTCCTACAAAGAATAATACATGGAAAACGCCAGCTCAAGGAGGAAAACTACACCCTAGAAAAAGCAGAAAGTAATCTTACAACAAACTCAAAAGAAGATAGCCACACAAACATAAAAGTAATATTGAAAATAACAGGAAGCAACAATCACTATCCCTTAATATCTCTTAACATCAATGGACTCAATTCCCCAATAAAAAGACATAGACTGACAGACTGGATCCATAAGCAGGATCCAGCATTTTGCTGCATCCAGAAAAGGCACCTCTGTGTTAAAGACAAACACTACCTCACAATAAAGGGCTGGAAAACAATTTTTCAGGCAAAAGGTCCCAAGAAACAGGCTGGAATAGCCATTCTAATATCGGATAAAATCAACTTTTAACCAAAAGTCATCAAAAAAGATAACGAAAGACACTTCATACTCATCTACCAAGAAGAACTACCAAGAAGAACTTTCAATTCTGAACATCTATGCCCCGAACACAAGGGCACCCACATTCATAAAAGAAACTTTACTAAAGCTCAAAGCACACATTGCACCTCACACAATAATAGTGAGTGACTTCAACAACCCACTATAATCAATGAACAAATCTTGGAAACACAAACTAAACAGAGACACAGTGAAACTAGCAGATGTTATGAACCAAACGGATTTAACAGATATCTATAGAACATTTCATCCTACCTCAAAAGAATATACCTTCTTCTCAGCACCTCATGGTACTTTCTCCAAAATTGATCATAAATTGGTCACAAAACAAACCTCAACAGATATAAGAAGATTGAAATAATCCCGTGCCTCCTATCAGATCACTACGGATTAAGGCTGGTCTTTAATGGCAACAACAACAGAAAGCCCACATACACATGGAAGCTGAACAACGCTCTACTCAATGATAATTTGATCAAGGAAGAAATAAAGAAATTAAAGACTTCCTAGAATTTAATGAAAATGAAAGTACAGCATACCCAAACCTGTGGGACACAATGAAAGCATTGTTAAGAGGAAAACTTATAGCTCTGAATGCCTCCAAAAAGAAACGGGAGAGAGCATATACTAGCAGCTTAACAGCACACCTGGAAGCTCTAGAACAAAAAGAAGCTAATACACCCAAGAGGAGTAGAAGGCAGGAAATAAACAAATTAAGGGCTGAAATCAACCAAGTAGAAACTAAAAGAACTATACAAAGAATCAACAAAACCAAGAGCTGGTTCTTTGAGAAATTCAACAAGATAGATAAACCCTTAGCTAGACTAACCAGAGGGCACAGAGACAGTATCAAAATTAGCAAAATTAGAAATGAAAAGGGAGATATAACAACAGATTCTGAGGAAATTAAAAAAATCATCAGATCCTACAACAAAAGCCTATACTCAACAAAATTAGAAAATCTGGATGAAATGGACAAGTTTCTAGACAGATACCAAATACCAAAGTTAAGTCAGGATCAGATAAACCATCTAAACAGTCCCATAACCCCTAAAGAAATAAAAGCAGTCATTAAAAGTCTCCCAACCACAAAAAGCCCAGAACTAGATGGGTTCAGTGCAGAATTCTATCAGACCTTCAAAGAAGACCTAATACCAATACTCTTCAATCTATTCCACAAAATAGAAACAGAAGGAACACTACCCAATTCATTCTATGAGGCCACAGTTACACTGATACCAAAACCTCCCAAAGACCCAAAAATAAAAGAAAACGTCAGATCAATTTCCCTTATGAATATCGATGCAAAAATACTCAATAAAATTCTCACACACTGGATCCAAGAACACATCAAAACAATCATTCACCATGATCAAGTAGGCTTCATCCCAGTGATGGAGGGATGGTTCACTACCTGGAAATCCATCAATGTAATCCACTACATAAACAAACTCAAAGAAAAAAACCACATGGTCATTTCCTTAGATGCTGAAAAAACAACTGACAAAATTCAACATCCCTTCATGATAACAGTCTTGGAAAGATCAGGAATTCAAGGAGCATAGCTAAACATAGTAAAAGCAATATACAGCAAACCAGTGGCCAACATCAAACTAAATGGAGAGAAACTCAAAGCAATCCCACTAAAATCTGGGACTAGGCAAGGCTGCCCCCTCTCTCCCTATCTATTCAATATAGTACTAGAAGTTCTAGCTAGAGCAATTAGACAACAAAAGGAGGTCAAAGGGATACAAATTGGAAAGGAAGAAATCAAAATATCACTATTTGCAGATGATATGATGGTGTACTTAAGTGACCCGAAAAACTCCACCAGAGATCTGCTACAGCTGATAAACAACTTCAGCAAAGTATCCGGATATAAAATTAACTCAAGGAAATCAGTAGCCTTCCTGTACTCGAATGATAAACAGGCTGAGAAATAAATTAGGGAAATGACACCCTTCACAATTGTCACAAACAATATAAAATATCTTGGTGTGACTCTAACCCAACAAGTGAAAGATTTGTATAACAAGAACTCCAAGTATCTCAAGAAAGAAATCGAAGAAGACCTGAGAAGATGGAAAGATCTCCCATGTTCATGGAATGGCAGGATTAATATAGTTAAAATAGCCATCCTGCCAAAAGCAATCTACAGATTCAATGCAATCCCCATCAAAATTCCAACTCAATTCTTCATAGACTTAGAAAGAGCAATTCTCAAATTCATATGGAATAACAAAAACCCAGAATAGTAAAAACTATTCTCAACAACAAAAGGACTTCTGGGGGAATCAGCCTCCCTGACCTCAAGCTGTACTACAAAGCAGTAGTGATAAAAACTGCATGGTATTGGTACAGTGACAGGCAGGTAGATCAATGGAATAGAATTGAAGACCCAGAAATGAACCCACATGCTTATGGTCACTTGATCTTTGACAAAGGAGCTAAAACCATCCAGTGGGAAAAAAGCAGCATCTTCAACAAATGGTGCTGGTTCAACTGGTGGTCTACATGTAGAAGATTGCAAATTAATCCATTCCTATCTCCCTGTACAAAGTTCAAGTCCAAGTGGATCAAGGACCTCCACATAAAACCAGATACACTGAATCTAATAGAAGAGAAAGTGGGGAAAAGTCTCAAACACTTGGGCACAGGGGAAATGTTCTTGAACAGAACACCAATGGCTTGTGCTCTAAGATAAAGAATCGACAAATGGGACCTCATAAAATTACAAAGCTTCTGTAAGGCAAAGGACACTGTAAATAGGACAAAACAGCAACCTACAGATTGGGAAAAGATCTTTACCAATCCTACATCTGATAGAGGGCTAATATCCAATGTATACAATGAACTCAAGAAACTAGACTCCAGAGATCCAAATAACCCTATCAAATAATGGGAAACAGAGCTAAACAGAGAATTCTCAACTGAGGAAACTTGAATGGCTGAGAAGCACCTAGAGAAATGTTCAACACCCTTAGACATCAGGGAAATGCAAATCAAAACAACCCTGAGATTCCACCTCACACCAGTCAGAATGGCTAAGATAAAAAACTCAGGTGACAGCAGATGTTGGCAAGGATGTGGAGAAAGAGGAACACTCCTCCATTGCTGGTGGGAATGCAAGTTGATACAACCTCTCTGGAAATCAGTTTGGTGGACCCTCAGAAAAATGAACATAATACCTGAGGACCCAGCTATACCACTCCCGGTCATATACCCAGAAGATGCTCCAACATGTAATAAAGACACAAGTTCCACTATGTTCGTAGCAGCCATATTTATAATAGCCAGAAGCTGGAAACAACTCAGATGTCCCTCCACAGAGGAATGGATACAGAAAATGTGGTACATTTAGACAAAAGAATACTACTCAGGTATTAAAAACAATGGCTTCATGAAATTCTTAGGCAAATGGGTGAAACTTGAAAATATCATCCTGAGTGAGGTAACTCAGTCACAAAAGAATAAACACAATATGTACTTACTGATAAGTAGTTATTAGCCCAAAGGTTGTGAATACCCAAGATTCACTTCATAGCAACCATTGGGCTGAACATGAGGTTCCAGATGGAGGAGTTGGAGAAGGGACTGAAGGAGCTGAGGGAGTTTGTAGACCCATGAGGAGGGAGCAACAGTGTCAACTGGCCTGACCTTCTGATGCTCCCAGAGACTGGATTACCAAACAAAGAATACACATGGAGGGACCCATGGTGTTGGCCACGTATGTGGCAGAGGAGGGTCTTGTTAGCCATCAGGGGAAGGAGAAGCCCTTGGACCTGAGGGTGTTAGATGCCCCAATATAGGAGAATGCCAAGGAGGGAAGCAGAGAGTGGGTGGGTGGGGCAATACCCTCATAGAGGCAGGGGGCGTGGGAGGGGATGGGGGGTTAGAAAGGGGAGATCTGGAAAAGGGGAAACATTTGAAATGTAAATAAAGTATATATGTATATAAAAAACTTCTTGGCATATATTACTAGATCAGATTACTCTCCAAAAAAGGAGCTAATTATATAACTTCCCACAGTGTCACCATTTTAAGTCTCAGAATTAGTGTGACTACTGTTTTAATAGGCAAGTGTTTTTCTTTCAAACAATCTATATATACATTTTGTTATGAAAAACAAACATGTTAAATTTCAAAATCAATCCTATGATCTGAAAAAGAATCTACTCAGAACCCATATGACTTTGTTCTTCTAGTTTTCCATTTGCACTAGTGTGTTTTCATTCAACCAAGGGAGAAAAAAAAAGATACCTATTATCATAGATCATATAATATCTCTTATCGTAGAGATAAGAGGCCATTATCAACTTTATGGAAAGACAAAGACTTACTAGTTATAGAAAGTGTCCATATAAAACATCCTAGGATACATCCTCATCACCACTATTTCTGCCAAATGGCAAGTTCATACACATTTATTGTAGTTCTCTGTATGTTTGATCTTGCCTTAAATACAAAAAGCAACTATTGTGTCTCCTTCGCCTCCCTTATCAATAAACCAGATTTTGCTGCAACCAAAGGACAAGGAAGATATGTGTGTTCTGTAGCTCTGCTCTTTATAGGAAGACTTAGCCTCCACCGGAGGTCTGTTGAGCAGAAAGAAAACTCAAAGCCCAAACATTAAAGAGCCCTTTCAAATACTGCCAGCAGTTTCTCCTTTCTGTGCACCAGTTACCTGGGCTTTGCCATTGTATATTTTTGCTTCTAGTCTTTAGTTCCCACCAAGCCATTATGCTGTGTTTTGGAATACTATCACACAGATGATCCATAGTCTATAACAGCCTTTGTGTGTTCTTGTTCCCTCCCCACCAAGGGAAAGGGGTGGACTCTAAAGAGCCAATTAGCAACATGGAAAGAGAAGGGCTCACATGGGGCCCATGTGCTGCTTACATACTTAGTTTCCTCAGTGAGGTTGGCAAATGGTGTCTTGAGCCAGTGTATTATTAAACAAATGAGGTCCTTCATCTTCACAGTAGATTCCCTGACAAATTCACTTGGAATGCCCCAAGGAAAAATGACAGCTGTGAGATTCCTTCCCCCTTCTCACATTTCCTCTATTACAAATGAGTTCTGATAGTCCTAAGCTTTAACTAAACTTTGAGTACATAGAAGAGGTTGTCCACCTAATTAAAAAGAATGTTAAAAACTTCAGCATTATGATGCCCTAGCAGAGCGAGCTGAGCAAAAGCTGACACAAGAAAACCTCTCCAGCGAAGTTTTCCCAGAGTCTTTCCTCCTCCTGGCAGATGAAGTTAGGCTTTTATTTGATTGTATTTTGATAAGGGTTATGTTTTAGGTAGATGATTAGATTCTGATAATTTCATACATAAGTGTTGTGTTATATCGATCATTAGGGTGTGACCAAGTCTCCCATAGTCAACTTATTCTCTCTATTTTGGTTTTTGTAATAGTCTCCATCCATTGCAAGAAAAGAAGCTTCTTAGGCTTACTACCTATGGCTGTAGAGACCGTATACCCTAGAGGGGGACCTACTACCATCATCGCCCCCAGTCAACGTAATTTCTAATTATATTCTAAATACTTATACCTACACTAGCAGAAGAATTTTATTTCTCAGAAACATATTGCATTCCTTTAGACAAATATTACCCAGCACGGAAGGCAATAGTCGCGTGCGTGGTCTCTGTTTAGGAATTTATGTAATCCTTGGGGTTGAAAAGCTGCATCACTGGTTGAGAGGATTTGCTGCTGTTGCACAGGACCTGAGTTTGGTTCCCAGCATTCACACTGGTGAGGTCACAACTACCCGCAATGCCAACTCCAGGGGATCTGATGTCCTCTTCGGGTCTCCTAGGGCAGCTGTACTCAAATGTTCACGCTTATATACACACGAATAAGACATAAAAAGATAAATCTTAAAAATAAATCTACATAACTCAGTTCGTATCTTAATTGTGATCAGTTATATACCTGTATCTATAAAAAAGAAGAGTTCTCCCACTTGGCTATTTGAAGGAATTATGTGCATAAAGATGGAGATGATTCAAAAGGCATATTTAAGTCAAGCTGAAAGCAATTTACTCCAGTTATCACAGATTAAAGGTGACTATGCTGAAATAATCATTTATAGCTTAACATTTCAGGTTTGAGAGGTTTGTGAAATATTAATTATGTACTGTACAAATATTTAGAATCCTTTCCCATAGTTTCTTTAATCTTTTCTAATTATATTAAGATTCTATTTTGCATACTATTTATGTTTCTGCCCTTCTGCCCAAAATACTAGTCCCACAATGATTCTAACACTTGATAACTGTAGCAAGTTTGGATTCTATAGAATACGTTTTACCCAGGTGCAGTGGCATGAGTCATAATCCCCATTGCTTAGGAACCAGAAGCAAAGGTATCACTTAAGTTGAAGAGATTCAAACCAGCCTGGGTGACATAGAGAGACCCTATTCTTACTAAAATAAAAATATACATTTTAAAGTTAATGTTCTATAACTTGTAAAATGTATTTTATATGGACTGGAAGTATATTTTAGTGTTAGATTGTACACTTAGCATGCGTAAGACTGAGTTCAAGTCTCAGAAGATATATCGCACATATACACAATGTACAGTTTTAAAATGCCTTTCTCTGGAGTCTTAATTTCTACTGTATATGCATACTACAATTAAACTAGTTCACTTGGTTAGGGTCAAATCAGAGATGTAATCAGAGATTTTTATCAACAGGTTAGGGAGTAAAATCAAATTCCTATTGTAAACATGGATGATATTCTTGTAAATGTCATTATAGCGAGCATTTTAATCTCAGAGTTAGGCACCAGTCATGAAAATAGTGAAAAACAGACGTCTCAGTTTCAGTGGGGAGCGCTCTGCTCTACTTAGCAAACAGATTTGAAGAGAAAAAAGGTTTATGATTATGGAAGATGGAAGAAAGAATTTAAGTGCATCTGGCATGCAGTTCGTCTGTAGGAAATTTGCTGACCTTTTTTGAGCTATCTGATAAGACTTCGTAGCTGATCCACTCAAACCCAACTTTTCTCTTCATAGTTCTTCACCTACAGGCACCAGAGTTAGAGGCTTCTGAGTTAAAGGCTGGAGGCTCGCAATTTTCTGTCTCTACTCCTGTGTTATGTGAGTTTGTAAAACACAAACATTTCTCTTGCTGTGCTGTGCCAATGCTTTATCATTGTCAGAGTATTTGCCCTTCAATAGCTCTGTGCTATCGGCACTATTATAGCTCCAATTTATAGAGTGGGAATTCAGTCAAAGAGATTACGTTGTTTGTCAAAAAACAAAAACAAAAACAAAAACAAAAACAAAAAACAAAAAACAAAAAAAAACAAAAAAAACATAAAAGGAGAAGTTAGATGGGTCTGAGTAAATTCTTCATTATTGACAAATTCAGTATTTTTCAGACTTTCATGAGGATCAGAATCAGCTGTGGATCTCTTGAAGTCTAGTCTTTGAGTCAGTAGATCTTGATGAAACACACGAATCTGCAAGTTTCCAAGTGGCAGTGACATTATCGGTCGGAAGATCATTCTTAAAGACTATTCTCAATCACATCTGTCAATTTCATGGCTCTGGCCTGCAGGGAGGCCCACGGGCCATGCTATAAGCTTTCTGGGACGTACATTTAATGTGGAGGGAATCACATTCATATGCCGAGACTTGCTCTGACAATTCTTTGGAGTCATAGGACTTATCTAAGTTGCTGGTCTCCTGTCAAATCCATTCCCTATCACCAGTAGAGAAAATAGGGTTACATAGCATTTTTGGGTTTTTTTTTCAATCTATTTTATACAATTGCACTCAAGAACTTTAAGGACATAGAAACTGGTGTAAAATTCTGTTGCTTTTGTCCTGGAGATTTTTCCAGCATGAAAGCTATTGACAGAACCTCAAATCCTCAAGACAGCAGCTGCTCTTGGCTAGGAATTGTGCTTTTTTTAAAAAAAAATCTACTTATTTAGTTTATGTATGTGAGTACACTGTCATTCTCCTCAGACACACCAGAAGAGGGCACTGGATCCTATTACAGGTGGTTTTGAGCTACTATGTGGTTGCTGGGACTTGAACTCAGGACCTCCAGAGGAGCAATCAGTGCTCTCAACCACTGAGCCACTTTTCCAGCCCAGTATGCTTACAAGAGAAAGTAAGCAGTGAAAAATCATAGTCACACCATGGAGATCATAATGTCTTCATACTATTGATGAAGCTGAGAACTTCATTGATGACTTTAATTATAACTTGCATTTTAATGATCACAACTGCCACATGGTGTAACTTTTTTATTCCTTTTCTACAGATAATAAAATTAAAGCTTTATGTGATTTACCCAAGATCACAGTGTTTGTTGAAACACAGTCCAACAATGGAGTCCCAAGAGGAGAATTCTGAGTACTTACTTGTGAGAAAACTCCAAGAAAAAGGGACAAGAGTCTTGTGACCTCAGTTTCTTCAAAAACACAAAATTGTTCTTGAAATGTGCTTCATATCCCTCCAGATGTAGTGGATAAGAGTGAGTTTATTTAAGATTATTCATCACAACTGGCTATTGTTATTTGTTTATATGTGTCTATGAAAAAAGTGTTTTTGTCACTTGTGGTTTGTCCACCACACGTGGTGGTTTGCACTTGTGGTTGTATACTTAACTCACTTAACTCCTCTTAACCTTCAGAGTATAAATTGATTGATGCTCTGAATAAAGTGAGCTGTTACAGAAGACTTTATTCCACCTCATTTATGAGTTCCATTCTCCCAGGTCCTGCCTCCAGGTAGAGTGGTAAAGAATGGATAACAGAAAGTAGATCTGGGCTTTACTTCTTAGCCCAGTATGTACCCCCACGCTACGTAACTCGGACATTATGTCCATTTATACAAGAGCCAGGAATAAAACAAGGCTGCCCTGGCTGTGCGTGCCTGCTCTTGAACCCAGCACAAGTGTCTTAAATCATTTCTTGAATATTCAAACTAAAGATACTACTATTGTCTCAGATTTCTTTTTCATGTGAAACGTCACAGTTTTAAGACAATGTGAATAATGTATGATGTATAACAGGTAAATCCGTGATCAACCCCCAACCCCATTAATAGGAAGAGTGGGGCTAGAGGATTAGCACAAGTTTGAGGTTAGCCTGGGCTATCTAGTGAGTCTCAGGCCAGTGTGGCTTAAGAGATTAGATCTTACCTCAAAAAACTTTGACTTTTTGTAAGTTTAGCACGATTATCAGGGCTAAAACTACCTAATAAAACCCCAGACTAAAAGTGCATTCTCTCTTTCTTTTAATCCTGTTGGTACTCCCCAGGTCCTCTCTCAAGGCTGGCATTACATTAAAGTTATCTGCCTATGCATTTTAATCCCTTCTAGAGTATAAACTCTACCATATTCGTGCTTGAACTCTCTGTCCTACCACAATTCATAAAACCTAGGAGGCACGAAACACATGCGTATTGGCAGTCAAGGTTGAACAGTCCTGCTCAGGAATGTTGATAAAGCAGAAACTCAAGGAAGCTGCCATGTTCTACTGTAGTCTGGCCTGAGAAGGTAAGACCAATGCTACATTCATTTACTCCCTTAATTTAATAAATGGCCACAGAGTAAAACAGTGGTAGGCATAATGATAAACCTTATGCGCAAGGAGCTCAAAATACAGTGGGCAGCCACACCCAGCCAGGTTACCGTGTTGTGTTGTGACAGTGGCATAGAGGCTCTATAGGAAGGCAGAGGAGACAAATCTGGAAACCATTAAGGAAGGAAGTTATACCTGAATTGAGGGTTTTTAATTTTTGGTCGTTCTCTGTAACCTGGGCTGATCTGAAAGTTACTACAGAGTTAATGGTGTCCTAATCTCATGACATCCTCCTCCTCCTCACGGTTACCCCACCCCATCCTACCCCAGGATGACAGGTATGAGCTCTGAGTTGACATAAATGAGTAAAGAGGAATCTTCAAGCATGAACACAATACGAGTTTTCAAAAAGTCCATCTGCACTGGAAACTTAAGGGTTCTTTGGAGAGTCAGTTGTGTTGGATGGTGTTTTGCTGGGGCAAACACGTGAAGAAGTGTTTTCCTGAGGTGGACACAGGAGAAAAGATGTCCTGCTAAAGCACGCACATGAAAGGATTCTCTGCTAACAAGACACATGTATTGGTCTGCCTTACATTGAGTACCTGAGCTCCTTTTGTCAGGGTTTCATGGAGAGAAACATAGCAAAAATCTTCTGGTGAAGTACTACAGTTTCTTGTGGCTTCCATGGACTCGGGTTGACAGCTGAGACAGATGTGCATACTGAGGCAAGACCCGTGGAGGACACGTGATGTTTGGAGGGGGGATAAAAAGGATTCGAGGAGCCGGGCCGTGGTGGCGCACGCCTTTAATCCCAGCACTCGGAGGTAGAGGCAGGCGGATTTCTGAGTTCAAGGCCAGCCTGGTCTACAGAGTGAGTTCCAGGACAGCCAGGGCTACACAGAGAAACCCTGTCTCGAAAAACCAAAAAGAAAGAAAGAAAGAAAGAAAGAAAGAAAGAAAGAAAGAAAGAAAGAAAACAAAGAAAGAAAAAATTTAAAAAGGACTCTAGGGTCAATGACGGGTGGAAGCTGAGCTTGGCTTGCTTATAGAGCTAGCCGTGCAATGTTTATTGGTCTCGAATCTTTGCTGATCTTCCCTTCTCTGAGAGACAAACAGCTGGGAACTTTTCCTGGCAACCCTCAGGGTTCCTCCTGCTGACTTGTGCTGAGGTTGAGACCTGGCTTTCTCTGCTAGTGCCACCACTGCTGATTCTAGTTTGCTCTCCTGACTACCATACTGGAAGTGCTGGTGTATCCATGAAGTGTATGTGAGTGGATTGAGCTGCTGCTGCTAACATGTGAACTGAACTGCCAATTTCCAGACAAAACACACAGGAGTTGCTCTAAAGAACCCTTAAAATTTCCACTTCATCCATCAGTGAAAAGTTTAAGAAATAACAAAGCATTCAGAGTTGCTCGCTTGTGTTCTCTTTCATTACCAAATGTGATTCCCCTATCAGTGCAAAGTTTCCTAACTTAAGACATAATCTCCAATAACTTCTTAATGACAATGATGCGCATTCTATAATACTAGCTATAATGCCACAGTGGTGGCCAAAGGCACTGCTGTTTCTGCCACTACTAGGGAACTAAGACTAGCAAAGAATGATGCTTCTGAGCCAGGGTGTCAGGATAAGGTTTGGTCCTTCAGTTCTGTAGGACCACTAAGCTCCTCTGCTTCTACAGTCACCTGAGAGCTACTCACAGTCACTTAGCCTATAAAGCAGGCCTTCCTTAAATTCTGGCTGCCTTAATCAGTGTGTAGAAGAAGCTCTCTGTTGTCTTTTCCCCAAAGGCAGAGCCATGAGCCCACAGTGCCTGGTCTTAAACACCTGCCTCCTACTTGTTGGCAGTGTAACCTCAGCTCGCCACTCCAACATTAGCCTGACTTTTCTTTTTACACAAAGCTTCTTTACCCTCATGAAGCCCATGGAACTGAGCCTCAGTGAAGCTTAACTGTAGGTTTGTGTTGTGATGCCTGCTCACAGACAAAGCTCTCCTTAGAGTTTATGCTGCTTTTGTATCTTTTCTCTACTCTGTGTCCTAGACACATGAATAATGCTTAGTTCTTTTAAGACAGAGAGCTGTTAGAATAAGTGTACACAGTGTGTAGGAGCTGCAGTGTGTAGGAGCTGCAGTGTGTAGGAGCT